>JBBPQE010000048.1:0-81628 GCA_038092335.1 Boletus vinaceobasis
CCCCACCAACTGCCCCAACCATGCAGATGCCCATCCCCGCCCCATCATCTACCGCCCCGACACAGATGCCCATCCCCGCCCCATCATCTACCGCCCCGACACAGATGCCCCAACCCCACTACATCCACGACCCACCCCCGGTCCAGCGCCCAGTGATACCACCCTCGCCTGTCCCCGCCGCACCCGTGATCCCACCACCCCCGACTGTCAACTCTGAACCGCCCCGCCCCGCACCCGACTCAGCACGTCCCCGTTTTACCGACTTTTACCGCCCTGCCGGCCCCTCAGCCCCACCACCCCGATGGCCCAGCGTCGACGATCCCGTTCGTCCACCGACCGCTGGTCCTCCCGGCCGAACGCCCTTCATCCCCCCGATGCAAATGCCGACACCAATGCCGACGTCGAACAACCCGCTCCCGCCACCACCCACGAACGTATGGGCTAGCTCGCCCTACCGACAGGTCCTCGAGAACCTCCCTAACGAGCTACCGCCTCTACTTGATCTGCAACCATGCCCCGACTCGCTCGTCGACTTCCCAGAGCCCATTACGCGGCCCTCGTCCCGTCTCGCGGGGCTCTTTGGCTCGAGTTCGAAGAGGGACAAGGGGAAAAACCCGCTGAGGGGGTTGTTCCGGTCAAGAAGTACCTCGGTGCACGACGCACAGAGCGATCAAGGGTCGAGCAGCGGGAGTCGACATGGCCACGGACGGTCGCAGACGGTACCGACGATCCTCATTCCAGCCCCCGGTACGAGCTCATCGATGACGGATGTTCCGCATGGCGTCCCAACCATGTCCATGCCCGTCCCCGCGCATGGCCCGCCGATCACGTTCGATCATACGGGCGAGCATGCGGGGTTCGTGAACCACTCCAATCACCGCGTGATGTATAGGAATAAAATGTATCCGACGGCGTTACACTTACTCGAGGCGATGAAGTTTACGCATCAACCGACCTTGCAGGAACGGATACGGACGTGCAAGGATGTGAATGATATGTATCCGCTTTCAGCGAGTTTTCAGGAACACGTTCGATCGGATTGGGGACAAGTGTTTTTGCAAACGGTATGTGTTTTTTTGTTTTGCTTTGAAGTGGGCGCTGTTGGTTGATGGGTTTTTGGCAGATGGAGGACGTCCTGCTTCTCAAGTTTAAGCAACATCCGAGTTTACGCACGTTACTCCTACGTACGGGGCTTGTGGACATCATCTATGCCGACGACAACGACTACTGGGGTGAAGGTCCCTTGGGCGAAGGTGCGAACGAACTTGGTAAAGCTCTCATCCGGGTCAGGGAGCGACTACGACAAGAAAGCGAGAGATAATACAGTACGGATTCCGAAATATCATTACAATCATGAGCATATATACTCACGACGTCCCTGTACGCCAAATTCACGCATGTAGTTTTTCACACGCACGTTACCCTACTCAACCTATTTTTTTCGTGTTGTTCATTGCTATCATGTTGTTTTCGCGTAGATTTTAGAATGTGAATGGGTACCCCGGGTCAACGGTGGAAATTTGGCATTCATTTTTCACCGTTCTCGTGTCCGTTTTTCTGTCCGCTCGTCGTTGGCAACGCGAACGACTCGGCACTAGGTGCCAACTGGGCTCGAACGGCCTCGTCCACGGCCTGGCGTCGTACCTTTTCAGGTACTCTCTCCCAGTACAGTTCCTCCTTTGTGCCTTGAATCCTCTCCATCGCGATCGGTTTATCATCCTGAAGGGGCGTTTGCCCCGTCGCATCCAGTCCATGTGCCTGAGCTTTCCCTGGCGCGCCAAAGTACTCTATCAACCGCGCCGTGTGATGCGATGATGCAAGACGAAGATAGCACTAGCATGGAAAGAGGGGCATGTTTCAGTGTCCTGTAAGAGAAAAGTTTGGTAGTGTGTAGTCGAACGCGTACCGTGTCCATGCCCTTGTTAAAGTCGACGTAGTCCAGACCATTTCCGTCTTGGAACGCCTGGGCGAACAGGGACTTGAGCGTGGTCTTGTTCGTCTCTGGATGGACGTTGCGCGCGAAGACGAGGCAGTTGAATGGGTAGGGTGAGGAGAGCGTGGTCTGCGTTTGCGTCTGGATTTCGATTTGGGTTTTGGAGTAGGAGTGGGTGTGAGGAAGCGTGGTGGGTTGGTCGTGTTCGTGTTCTGTCGCGTCCTCACCCGTGTGATGCATTTTGGTCTGCGTCCGCGCCATCTCATCCACGAGGTACTGTTTGTAGAGGAGGTACTCCTCGTTCAACGCGTCCCAGCGCGCCTTGGAAATGGTGCGCAGCCCATATTTGTGCGCTTCTTTCATGGCGGGTGATCCGTTCCCGTTCCCGTTCGCAGAGGCAAGTACACGGCGCCGCTTCCAAGGCCACGCGCGCAGAACGGCCTCGACGTGCGACTGGGTCGAAAACGTGACGAGAGCGTACCCTTTGCATTTAGGTGTGTCCCCTGGTTTGTCGAGGTAGTGGGGAGGGAGGGAGATGTTTTGGATGCAGAGGCGTGGTTTCATGCCAGTGTCTGTCACTGCTTCCGAGGGCAGCGGGAGGAGGGCTTCGGCAAAACGCGCGATCCCCCCGACGGTGCGGTATTGTGGTGGTATGCATTCCTAGTAGCGCCCGATGAAAAAAAAAAGGGGAAGCGTCGGATCAGATATACGGATACGGCACGGTTGAGAGAAGGAGCAAAGGCGAAACAAACCATATACGCCGTCATCTCGTCCCACCGGGCACGCGTCCACCCACGTGACGGACGATCACGCAGCGCCTGCCAGTCTCTCCGGCGTACTTCATACCCCCCTACGTCTTTCTTCCGGGAGGTTTTTCCGGTGCCGTACCAGACAGACTCGGACGAAGAGGAAGGGAGGTGCATCCGAATCTCGAGGGTATGGCTCGCGTGCGTGCGGAGGGCTTTCACTACCTCCATTTCGGATGGGTCGGGTTGACCGCTCGCCAGCGGGAGTGAGCCGCGAAACGGGGTGCGGCGGAGGAGGTAGTTGATAGGTACGACTGTGGATATATGTAGAGGCCGTCGTTCATTAGTCCGGCATTTCCTGAAAGGAGGGAGGGAGACGAACATCCAGCTGCATCGAGGGAGGTTTCGTCCCACAAACAAGCATCGAGTTTCCATCGCAGGTCGGCGTCAAGCCAGATGTTGTAGTCAGAGAGGGCGAGAGAGATGAGAGATGCGATGTCCTGGGCGATGGTGGACTGCTTTGAATGGGCTAGTTCGATGGCTTTTTCTTTGCGCCCGACCTCGTCGAGCGTGGTGCTGGAGGGGTCGTCTTCATCGTCCTCGTCCCCGTCCCCGGGCTCGGAGTCGGTGGTGGGCTCGGGTGGTGGGGATGGTGATGGTGGAGGCTTGGATATGCCTTGCCATTCTTTTGTTTTCCTGGAGACAGCTCGTGGAAGGAAGGCAAAGGGTGTTGCCATGGGTCAATTAGTCTTGGTGGACATGCCCGTCATCCTATGCATACGAGTCGCAGTACATACTACTACCCAACCCTACTACACTCTTAGTGAAGCCTGGCACTTCTCAATCCATCGCGCATATCTCCTATCAGAGTCTCGACGTCGCGACTCATCACCACCGCACAACGGCGACGTGATGTCGTGGACCTGCGCATGCTCTGTTGAAGGATGATGATCGATGGCCTACGAGTCGCAGATTCCGCAACACCACTGCCAGGTTCCAATTCATTTTGACGTCGCACGTGTACCTGAACCCAGCATGGACTCCCTTGTCAAATCGTTTGACTTTGACAGGTCCCATGCATGTATGACACCACCAATTACTCAGGCTTGATCCCCTGGGCCTCATCTACAGCAAGCATACTCGTTGCAGATAGACATTCGCTGATCTTGCAAGCATCCGTCAAATGTGGTTTATAGTATCGTCGCCAATTTGCTCGGACATCAGACAAAGTACGCTGTACAGTGTCTGTAAGCGTGTGGTTGGGATATCAAAAGAAATAAAAAGAAATAAAAACCAGAGAGTAGCACTCCGATTGCAAATTACGACTGTCATCCAGCTACTTGAGGTGATATCGCAGGGCGGTTACCAGCACCGAAACACTCACCGAAAGCAATCGCCTCGGAGGTTCGCTGGGTGGAAACACGGCACGAGTACGATACCGCAGCTGTCGAGTGTGCTTGATGTCGTCCTGCGTGCTGCTAACCAGAGAGAAATTGTGGACTGACCTGGGAGTCAAGGTTTGACCTCAGTGTGTGATTGAAGACAAGCGAGGTCGGCACAACCCGAGAACGTTGAGCTGGAGTGTCACTGATCTGTCAAACAAAGCAACTCTTATCATGCCCGAATTAGCTCTTATCCGAGTCAATGCCACGAGGTCCCTGCATTCGCGGGTCACCTGCACACTTCAAACTTCAATGCTTCACGCTTTCAAGTTCCGCCGTCGTTCCTTTGGGTCCAAGATGCTGGCTGGTGGGTTTCTTTGACCCGGGCCGGCTTCTCGACGCGAAATTGCGAACAATCTCTCGTGACCTCATGATGGCAGATATCCTACTACGACTTCTCTATTTAGGCAACCTCCATATCCACTGTTCCTGGCAGACCCCATCATGTCGCTCGTCGCTCGTCCAGAGCATTCAATTCGTTTTGCTGAACCGGCCGACAGGAAAGAGAATCGCGACGACTCGTTGGACCCTGTATCGCCTAAGAAATCCGTGCTCATTGCGACGGTGCAGGAAGACGAGCCCCTGGTTACCAGAAAGGAACTCTGGAGCTACTACCGTGCGTCTTCCCTCGCGAGTTCGGCACACTTCCTTTACTTACGTAGACAGTCTACTACAACGGCGACAATGTAAGGCTTCGTTGCATCTGGTGTGGTTCTTCACATTCATTTCGTTCCACAGGGCGTCGGTCCTCTCGGTTACACCCAGACATTGTTCCAAAGCCTCGCTACTGCTGCTGGCTACGATCCGACTGTAGGCCCAGGCTCATCCTGTCTTTCCAATACCGCCTCAGGCCAATGTGTCCTTCCTTGGATGGGTGGTACAAAATCCATCGCGAGTATTGTCCTCGTTGCCAATGGGATCAGCTTCGCTATGATGACTGCCATATTCACGACGATCGGCTCGGCGGGTGACTATGGCACCTTTGGTCGCTGGCTCTTGCTCACCGTGACGCTCATCTGTTGGGCTGCGCAGTATGCTTGTATGGCACTCACGTGTACGTGTTGTTTGAATGGATGGGTGTTGTTGCGCGCGTGCGCATTGAACGATGTAATTTAGCTCCGGATCGCTGGAAACTTGCGATGGCGCTCTATATCGTTGGATTTGTATCCTACGGGGCGACACTGGTTTTCTATGCTGCTGCGTTCCCCCGTCTCGCCCGAAATACCCCTCACTCCCGCAGTCTACGTGAAAAGTACGAGAATGGTGACATTTCCGTCGAGCAATACGAGGCGGAAGAATCCCTCGAGAAGAATAGGATCAGTAATATCTCCACAGTGGGTTTGGGGATATGCCCGGTTTGTGACTCTATGCTCACTATTGTGCATCAGGTGCACAGTAACATCGGTTATATTGTCACGTATCTTTTGAACCTAGCGCTCCTCATTCCGCCGAAAACGGCGAATGACCCCAAAGTTGACAATTATACACTTGTCTTGTGCGTTCATCATCCCGTTCAAAGAGATTCGTCATTCAATCTACGATAGGGACAACTCGTATTGGGTTCTGCTTGGAATTTGGTGGTGTATGTGTTCATCACTGGGAGATTCATAAGTGATTGATCGTGGTCTAGTCATATACCAGTCCCCTCGCCGGGGTCCTCCTCTACCCAAAGGCGAAAGTTACCTTACGATAGGATGGAAGCAGGTAACCGAGTGGTTTTACCACCTAAAATGTGGCATGATTACATCGAGTTCAGATCTGGGCGGCTCTCAAGACTTACGAATCCCTGCCGTATACCTTTGTGTATCTTTTCGCCTTCTTCCTCTTGGCGGATGCAAGTACCCCTTCCTCTAAACTCGTTAACTCGACTGAATGCGGGCCCTTTAGGGACTCAATACCACCGGCACCCTCGTGTCCATCTGTCAGAATGACAAATTCAGCTTCTCGTTCTTGCAGAACACGTACCTTGGTTTGTCGCAGGCCATCACCTCGACCATCAGCACTTTAGGATTCTGGTACATCCAACGCCACTGGAAGATCAGTACAAAGCGAATGGTTCGCTCGTCTAATGTTCTATGCTCATAACAATCCTGATCATTACCGTAGTTCGTTGTTACCAACGTCGTGACGATTCTGATCCCACTTTGGGGTATGATCGGTATATGGACTGACAAGCTTGGGTAAGTCGTGATCACACTCCCTTTTCGCATGGATAGATGACGAGATCTCACTCAAGGTTCCACAACGTTTGGGAATTCTGGTGAGAAAGCCTTGGAGCACCTCCACGCGATTTGCTGATCGAAGCTAGGGCGTATAATGTCGTGTTCGGTGTATTCCAAGCGCCGTACTACGCCTTCTCGCAAACGATGATGGCTGAAGTCAGTCCACCTGGGTTCGACAATATGGTACGTTGTCAACGCTTTGGTTGTTGTCTGTATCCATGATTTTGGCCCGTGCACCTGTAGTTCTTTGGCCTGTTCGGTCTTTCCAACCGTGCTTCGTCCATTGTAGGGCCTTACGTTGTCCAGGCAATCATCGACAGGACGCAAGATAACTGGTATGGATTCCCGTTCCTGTTTGCGATCTGCACGGCTGCGTCTCTGGTCATATGGTTCGGTGTTGATGTTTCCAAAGGGAGACGGGATGCTGTGAGATGGGCTACTGCGCAGCGCGGTTGAAATGCTAAGTGGGTGCTTGTGGAGAGATTTGGCTTTTTTATTTTTCAGTGTGGATACTTGATATAATTGAGCGAGTCGGCGACTTTTGATGTATATGCATACCACTGGGATCAAGCACGTGACCATTGACACCATATCTGGCGGACGAAAGTTTGTGCTTGAGCTCACCGCTGGCGACGTTCTTGACGCGTCCTTCCAATCATCATGTCAAAAAGAGGCACGTCCCCTCCCGGTGATAGCCAGCTCGTTAAACGAGCTCGTTCAAACACCCCACCGCGAAGCCAACTTGTCATCTCCTCGTCTGGCGACGACCGCCAAAAAGGCCTCATTCGCAGCGTCAAACGCACGAGCAATCTTGAGGCGCCCATCATCAGTTTGAGTGGGGCACATTCGGTGAGTCAGGGTCATGCATTGCGTGAGTAGTCATTTGGGGGGCTCATGCATGTTCATACCAAGGCCGAGATACTGAGTTGTCGATTCGATCCTACGGGGCAAAACATTGCGGCCTGTTCGGCTGATAGAAGTGTCTGTGCGTCCCATCTTCCCTCCTACTCGCCGCTTTCGCGCTTGACCTAACTCCGACTTCCTCGTCCATCTCTTCCTCCTCACTTATCACACTTTCTCCGGCGCGCATTTTTTGTTGTTGTTTCGGACAGCGCTTTGGCGGACTTACCCTCCAAATACCAACTATGGCCTCTTGTCCAGCCTCCACAAAGCACCCATACTCGACCTCCAATGGTCTCTCTACTCGCCCACCCTCTACACGGTCTCCGCAGACCACATTCTAAGCCTCATAGACGTCACCACCGGTCAGCGCATCAAAAGGATTCGTGCGCATCGTGGGATTATCAACGCCCTCGACCGGACGATGGCGGGTGGTGCCGGGATTGAACTCGTCGCGACGGGCTCGGACGATGGGACAGTGAGGGTGTGGGAGGGGGAAGGGGGCAAGCAGAGCGTGGCAGTGTGGGAGGTGGGGTGTCCGGTGACGGGGGTGTGTTGGAGTGCGGATGGGCAGCATATATACGTCGGGGCGTTGGATAATGAGATTCATGTGCGTGTTTTTTTTCATTTTCTCCTCTCCTGCTTTCCTTTCTTTGTTGGGGGCTTGTTCTTGAAGACCCCACTTTACATCTCCGCGCGCGGGATTAGAACGCTGAATGGGTTGGATCCATCGGACAGGTGTACGACGTGCGGAAAAACGAAGAGGTGTATACGCTCACGGGACACACCGACACCCCCACCTCACTGGCCCTCTCACCAAACGGATCTTACCTCCTCTCGCCCTCTTTCTCCTCACAGACCATCATACACGATGTCCGTCCCTTCTCCCCTTCCCCAGCCCGGATCCACCGCATTCTCCATGGCGCACCCGCAGGGTTCGAAAATACCTTATTGAAAGGGGCGTGGAGCAAGGACGATGGTGGTCGGCGGGTCGCGGTGGGTGGCGCGGATCGGATGGTGTGTATTTGGGATGTTGAGAGCGGGCGGGTGTCGTACAAGGTTTGTCCATGTCTCGTATTCTTTCTTGGATACAGGTGTCGACTGTTGCGCCTATATAGCTTCCCGGACACAAAGGGACCGTGACGTCGGTCGATTTCCATCCAAAAGAGCCAATCAGTGAGTGTTCTGTTACCCTTTCGGCATGCGAACCATTACTCACGCGTGGTTTTGCTGACAGTTCTGACGGGAAGCAAAGATGCGACGATGTTGATGGGAGAGATAGAACACAGTTTGGTGGTGTAGAATGTATATCTTTTTCTTTCTGTTCTTGTGTCTCGAACGCTGAGCTTCGCAGTCCAAGCTTGACGGTAGGGAAAATATTTCATTACAGTGAGATGGCTACAATCGTAGTATTTACGTGTCCATCGTGGTCTCTATGCAAGCTGCCACCCTCTGGGCTACATCTGGTTCCAAATGGCACCGTTTCGTCAAGATACGCGTCAAGTCCTTGCTCCTCGGTAGCGCGACACCCAGAAGTGTACTCAACCCGTTCAACAGCCAACCAAGCCATGTCTCCGACGGCATCGAAAACTTGCCTTGGTCAGCATATTGCCAGAGTAGGTCCTGAACCGCATTCCTCGATTCGGCATACTTGGAGTGACCCTCCAATGTGGTGATGCATGCATGGCCACCGACGTGGATCCCGTTCAATTCCAACGTTTTGGCGTTGCGCTGCCACCACTCTTCCATGATTAGTTCTCGTTCGAGGTGCGTGATCGCTAATGCGATCGGAACCTGTCTCTTGCCGAGCACCTCGTAAAAGAGGCGATAGTTGCTCTGCATGGTCGTCGTCACCCTATTCCCGCGTACGCAAAACAGAAAGAGACTGATTCCGCCCGAGGCGTTCAATCGCTGTATCAGCTGTGTCGCTTTCTCGATCGCACCCATGTACCCGTTCGTCCCTCTCTCCGGTTCCTCCAGTCCAACGGTATCCCAGAGCCGGATCGTCGCCGCGCCGAGTTGGAACTGATACTCCGTCGACGCGAGGGTGCATGCGACGCTGTCGGGCGAGACATCGGCGACGTTCCACCCCGCGAGAAGATTGACAAGTGCACTTTTACCGACGCCGGTTTCCCCGAAGAGGATGACGTGAAGGTCTTGCGTGGGGATGCTGCGTGGGGTGAGGGCGTGGTCGATGATGAGATCGCGGATGAGACGTTGGCATTCGTCGCGACGCCCGGGGATCGGGGGATGTGCGTCGTCGGAAAGGGTAGTGATGCAGGCGTGTGCGGGGAACGTCATATGGAGGTCTGACAAGACGTCCGCGTTGGTGTGCCACCATTGGTCCATGGCGGCGAGGGCGTTGGGTGCCTTTGACCTGCGTTCGAGCTCGGTGATGACGGCGACGATGGGGGTGTCTGGGGAGATGCGATCGCGGAGTGCGAGGACCGCGTCATAGGTCTGCTTCATGTTCTTTGTGACCCGCCGGCCACCTCGAAAACAGACGATGAGGAGATGCACGCCGGTGCCGCGACCGAGTTCTGTGAGGAGAGATCGCAGGGCGTTGTGTGCGTGTTTCGGGGACGTGCTCCCGAGCGGGCCTTCGCTCAGTCCGGGGGTGTCCCAGAGACGAAAATTTTGCGTTTGCAACAGGTTCCAGTCGTGATAGCTCGTGCCGACGGTGACAGCGCGCACGTCGCTTGTCGCAACTGCGCTGTCTGTACCGATCACCAGATTAATGGTCGAGCTTTTTCCGACGCCGGTTTCGCCCACCACGACGATGTTGCGGGTGAGCTTGAGTGACAGACTGGACAGGCTGTTGTTCGTATATGCGGCGAGTGGGAGGGAGTGGTCAATGAGGAGGTTCCGCGCAAGTCGTTGGCACTCGGCATGGCGACCTGGCATCTCGGGGTAACAGTTGTCGGGGAGGGTTGTGAGGCAAGCGTGACCGCAAAACGACATGTCAAAGGCGGCCAGACCGTTCTGGTTGCTCATCCACCACTCTTCCATGGAGGGTACAATGTTGGATTCGTCGCATCGTTTCTCCAGTTCGGTGATGATAGCTACGACGGGGATTTGGGGGGACACTTGGTCCCGAACGCGGAGGATGACGTCGTACGTTTGTTTCATGCCTTTTGTGATTCTCGCGATGCCGCGCATACACACGACAAGGAGGTGTACCCCGCCTTGCTTACCAAGTTCCCTCAGGAGGGAGCGCAACGCATGTTGCGCAGCCTTGGGGGAGACGTTCCCAAACGAACCTTCGCCCAGACCGGGGGTATCCCAGAGCCGAAACGCGTGCGTCTGGGTGTCTGTTTCCCAAGCGTGACAGCTCGTGCGGGTGGTGACACCGCAGACGTCGTTGGCGGTGGTTGCGGTGTCCGCCCCGGTGACGAGGTTGATGAAGGAGCTTTTGCCGACGCCGGTTTCGCCTGCGACGACGACGTTGCGCGGTAAGAGGTGTGAGGAGAGGCTTGTTAGGAGAGGAGGGGAAGAAGGGGCGGGGAAGCAAAGTCAGTTCCTTTTGGAGTGTGGTAGAGAGTACGCATGCCGAGGGCAGAAGCGATCCTTACCTTGATCGACTGTCTGTTTTGGCCATCGACAAATGTGTTGGCGGCTCTGATGATGTGTAGTCCTGGCGCGACGGGCTTTGGGGGTCAGCAGAATCGGGTACGCTTGGCAAAGGTCGCAAAGGATATCTTCACTATGTCAGCCTGGGGAGTAGGGGGCTGCATGGTGAAGGATTCCAGGCCTGGACGCATGGCCTCCCTGCGTCATCCTCGTTGGCCGCAAAGGCTATGAGCGACTTCTTCAAATGGCAAGGCTTTTAGATACGAGATCGCTATCGCTGATGTGCCAGTAGGGTGAAACTTCGCACATGCGTACAAAAACGAGGGTTCGTCGTGCTTACCTGCCAGCAGCACGGCATCAGCTGGTTGAGGTTCGGTGCCATTGACAGTCCCCGTCAGAGTGGCCGGGTCTTACAAGTTACAATAGTAGACGTGGTTTATTGAGAGAGATCTGTGAGGTTACTAATATATGTCGTATGGCATCACTATTCCGACCTTTGTATTCATTTATTCACCATTTCCCCACTTCCCCCGCAAGTCGTGTACCAAATGATCAAGAATGAGTGATGCATCTCAAGAACTCACATAATCTCTCGTCGTCGCCTCATCCGCACCGAAGTCAAACTCAGCAAAGGCAAGAGGCACACACGGCGGGTTCAACCCCCTCGTTGAGGTCCTCCATTTCCTCGAACTGCTCGTACCGAAATCGAGTACTCAGTAGGGAGACCCACTTCAGCAATAGGATGGCCTTTGGACCGTCGAGCGTTGTGCTTTTTGGCTGTGGCGGGCGAAGGTTTCGGCAATAGAAAACCTTGGATCAGAACAATGAGGAACTTCGATGACCAGGAGTTAAAAACGATTATCGTCACTCGTCGGGGTTACGAGATGCAAGCTCGATTATGTACTAGGAACGCGCTCTCACGCTGCCTGCAGCGCGTGGGCTGGCAAGTGGCCCGATCAAGGCGACACTAGTACTGTAAACTGGGACACGATCTGGTGATGGCCTTTGTCGCTGAAACAACTTTTCGAACAGTCTCTGCCAACTCTCAGCAGGAGCAAGCACATCCAAATGGGTGAACCCGCCGCAGATAAGCGTTATCAGTAGTTCGTAAAGAGCTTACCCTACCGATAGCTAGATGACACATGGCGGGCAGGTTTTGCGGTATCCCCATCTGGTTTTCCCCGCGTTTGTGCCAGTCTCGAGCCATGGTAGAGGCACCCACTTCCTGCAAGCAAACTCCTACCAGCGTTTCAAAGAATCACGCAGTTCGTAGAAAAAGTATATCGTTGACTGGGTATACAAACCTTACGGTTCTCACACCGCTATCGCAATGGACTCGCGGAGGGTCGGGCGGGGTAGTCATCCTCAACTAGAGAATAACGAGGCTATCGTTTCTCAGCTTGCACAGCAAGACAAAGTTCCCTGGTACAGAAAACCCAACCTTCGACTCTTATATCTTTTGATGTGTCCGACCTGTCTCGGGGTGGAGATCACGAGTGGGTAAGTGTTTCCATATCTATGTTTGATGGCATATTGCTGATGTGAAGAAAGTTTTGATGCATCGATGGTGAATGGCCTGCAAGCCGTGCCCTCATGGCTTGAATGTGAGCTGTCACCTAGCTGATGTCAGAAAGGATTAACTCGGGACGGCAGACTATCATCACCCCCGTTCTGCCTCCTTGGGTCTCATGGGTTCCATGTATTCTTTGGGTGGTATTACTGCTGTTCCGTTTGTCGCCTCCGTTGTCGATAAGTTCGGAAGGCGATACCCGATACTGCTTGGAGGTATAATTTCGATAATCGGAGGTATTCTTCAAGGATCTGCATCGAATTGTGAGTGGTTGATGTGTTTCGAGACTTTAGAACACTCTTAATCCCGAACCCAATAGTCGCGATGTTTGTCGTTGCTCAGTTTATGCTCGGGTTCGCCAATGTCTTCTGTATTGTAGCTGCCTCTTCTTTGATTGGAGGTACGACAACGTGATTTTGACTTGCTTATTAGTGATTAAGTTATGTGAAGAACTCTCACATCCCAAGGAACGAGCAGTTGTGGGTTGTCTTTTCAATTGCTTCTGGTATCTCGGTAAATTGCACTCATGACTGTCTATGGGGAGTTTCTGAGTTGATCCCTCGTAGGTGCTGTAGCAGCCGCCGGGTTGACGCTCTCGACATTCGCCATGCCCAACAATTGGGGGTGGAGAATCCCGTCATTCCTTCAAGTACTGCCTAGTCTACTTCAAGTTTCCTTTATTTGGTTCCTCCCAGAGTCTCCTCGCTGGCTCGTATCACAGGGAAGGGGGAATGAAGCGCATGCCATTCTCGTGAAATACCATGCTGAAGGGGATGAAAACTCGGACTTTGTCAAGGCGGAGTTTACCCAGATTGAGCGGACGCTGGAAACAGAGCTGAAGATTGCTCGGATCAGCAGGAACGAGGTATTTTCAACACCGGAAATGCGAAAACGGGTCATTGTCGCATCCTTCCTTGGTCTGTTCACCCAGTTGTGTGGAGTTGGATTACTTTCGTAAGTTCTGCCATTGATTATCATACGCTGGCTTGTCTCACCGAGTCTCTGCTCATCACGCTGGCAGACACTACCTTTCCCTGGTTCTAGATAGCATTGGCATTCACGACTACCAGACAAAGCACATCATAAACCTGGCCAAATATTCTTGGGGCTTTGTTAACAATGCAGTTGCCGCATTGATGGCGCCTCGATACCCTCGACGCAGGATATATTTAGTGAGTAATGTGGTTGTGAACTACTTTTGATATCATTCTTCTGACCTTTGTGTAGGCTTGCACTATCTCTATCTTTGTTGTATTTGCCGCTTGGACCGCAGCTAGTGCAGAGTATTCGCTCACTCACAGCAAGGTCTCCGCTCAAGCAGTGCTCGCGTGAGTATTCAGGTTCACTGAAAACGCCGAATCTTCCATTCTGACCACACGTTATATAGTCTGATCTTCATGTATAGTCCGGCTTACAACCTAGCGTTCGCCGCCTTGACTTATAGTAAGCGTTACGCTATCCGTGTCGACTTGAACACTTTCCCTGACGCATCGGACTGGGATGTAAACAGCTTTCTTGGTTGAACTCTTCCCGTTCCATGCTCGAGCTAGAGGCATCACTATCTTCCAGTGGTGGAGTCGCGGCGCGGCATTCTTCAGTCAGTTCGTTAATCCTATTGGCATGGATGCCGCAGGTATGTTCATCTACTCAGTCCGTCTGAGTTGTGGCTCTGATGAGGCTGGTACACGACAGGCTGGAAATGGTACATAGTGTGAGCTGCCCTTTTCTGATGCAAACGGACAGGTACTCAAGGACGCTAGCTACTGTGTGTGGAATGCCTTCCAGGTTGTGTTCGTCTACCTCATGTTTCCCGAGACATCGGGGCGCACGCTCGAGGAGTTGACATTCTGTAAGTGTGCCAATGTCATCAGAGAGATGTGTTCACAGTCGTTTCGTGGATATTTTAACAGTGTATGAAGGTGATCGAGAAACATTGAGGCGCGATGGAATGGAGGTACTGCGCGAACACAGGGAAACTGGGACGTATGGGACCATGGAGGGCAATCATTGAAGAACTGTTCGTGACGAGCAGGAATGACTCTACTGTTTGTCTGTCAGTTTTGGATATGATTTGGTTGCGTCCTCTAGGCCAACTTAAACCAAGACACTGTATGTTTCAAGAAGCGAACGGGGCATAGATCAAAGGGATACTAAACACGGTCGCATCATAGTGGTCTCTGGCGGCAAGGGTAGAGGAGCACCAGCAGGCCAGACTTTGGTGGAGAAGAATACATGTGGCGGATCAAGTTACTGTACATAGCTAGGTATGTACTTACATCCTGTGCGATCAGTTATAACTCGGGCATGAGTCTATCTGATTTCACTGTACTCCGCGCAGACACACGATTCAGGTGATACGCAACTCCGAACTATCCCAGGAAACTATTCGGTTTATAGTAAAGCTTAAAGGCTGGAACTGGCCCGGATGCCAGTGTGCCGCGAGTCTGTTCATGCATCAGGAATCGTCCTGTCGCTCAGCTTGTTTTCGTACTAGTTCACATGGCCGGACCAGTGGTTTTTGTGCGGCGAAGGTAATGGCGGAGAAATACTAGTGCGCACGGGCAAGTTGCAGGCATGCGCAATGGCAATCGTGAATGTTCAGGAAAGACTGGACGTGCAGGTGGTAGAATGTTGTCCATCGTTTCCATAAAGGTTACCTGTATACAGGCCAGGGGGGGGTTTGACGGCAAAACCATCAATACGCTGCGCTGAGACGACGATGTTTGCAAGACACTGGTCGACGGGCGTCACCGGCGATGTTGTGACGCTGATACCTCGGTAAATATTAGTAGAAGCGAACGCGGCAGCAGCCTGACCAAGGCCCCAAACAGCGCTGCGCATGGACTCGGCGATGGGGTCATTCAGCGTCGCCCGTATTGAAGCTACGGGCCGTCGCAGCGCCTGAATCCCGAATACGCGCATCATAATAGAATCAGATGGACCAGAACAAAACACTGCACGCGAGGGCCGTTGATCACACACGTGGAGAGAACCAACCCACCCGCACTGGGAGTGCTAGTTTTTCCGAGTCTCAACCGTGACTACTCGAAGCAAGTGTTGAAGGCGTCTGACTGCGTCTTGGGGTCTGGCCCGGCCCTTAGCTCGCTGATACGCTGATGGTGACTCACCAGGAGGTGTCCATTACTAGTGGGCCGGTACATGGACTTGGTACAAAAACGTGCCAAGTAAGGATGTCTACATTATGGAAACAAAAGCGGAGGGGTGTGTCAGTGGGTGTTCCAAGAAAACAAGCAAACGAACGTAGGTGATAGTTAATAATAGATGGTGTTGCAAGATACGAAATAAGCATACTAGTCGAGTCCGATGGTCGACTCGAGAACCTCAAGCAACCAAATACTTTACAGGCAGCAGGTACACGATGGCGCGCAGCGACATCGCTGTTCTCTCCCTTTCAGTTCACGGAAGCAAACATTGTTGAAGAGGGCCTATGAGAGAACCGCCTGGAATCCCTCATTGTTATAATCCATCTCTCCTCCCAAATTTTGAGTGCCCCGAGGAGTTGCATCACCTTGTCTCGCTTCCCCTGCCGAATGTCGTTAATATTAATAGATCCCATCTTGACATCGTTCTCGAGGAGAAAGTCGAATAACCAGAATAGACCATCGAGTTTGTCGTCGTTCGGTCCAGATGGGAACGCCGAGTCAGGAATCGGAGGTGAGGCAGACTTGCCCATCATGTCTTCCGCAAGCCGAAGAAGTGCGAGGCCGTCGAACAGGGGGCCGGCGGGATCCGTCACCTGATGAAATCTCGGCAGATGTGAATTTGCCCAGTCCACGAGGCGAGTATCAGTAACCTGCTGAAGAGAAATAAGGAGAGAAGAAGGAAGCAATCAGTTCGCATTTTCCCCTACGGCGGAAAGGTAGGAAGGGAACGTACGTCCGTCGAGCTTTGTGCGGACGGACTCAACCAACGGGGGTCCTTCGCGTACGGCCGAGGTGGCGCACTCGTGACATTCTTTGCCGTCACCCTGCCCTGCCCGTTTTCGCTTGTTTCCGTAGGTTGGTTCGCAGAAAATGATTCGAGCCTTCTTCGTTGGTATTCTTGCCCATCGTCGATACGGTTAACATTGTCCAAGGACGGTAGTCCCATGAGAATGCGCGCATCGCGTGTCGAAAGTCGATTGGGATTCTCGCGCAGCAGAGCCCTTCGCGTTGCGGCCTGGTCCGTAGGTGAAGGTGGTCTCGGGGGAGGAACCATCGCTTGCGCTACCGCAAGCGGTATCGTAGGAACGTCGACGGAAGACACCACGGGTTCTGTGGAAGTGCATGAGCATAGCATCGCGAGTGACGCCGTAGAGGGCACGCACTCGAGTAGTCTCTGCAGACGGTGGTCTTCATGATGGCTTTCACCCAGTCACGCACGACCTCCTGTTCGTGGGAACTAAAGAAGTGCGTCTTGTCTGTCTCGTGGACGATCCGGAATCCGTAACGGCCAGGGTCAATGTTCTCGTCCGTAATGACCTTGTAGCCCGCGATATTGATATATCCCTTGATTTCTGTCTCCTGCACGAGAAACGTGAGCAATCAACGGTGATATGTAACATCCCGCTCCCTAGGTTCAACTTACAGACTCCCTGTCACTCCGCAACATGTACAAATGCAGTCCCTTGATGATAAAGAACCGGAGCTTCCACAAATTATAGTTGTCGCCCTTCTTGCGCATCCATCCCTGGTGGTCAGGCTGTCCAATCTGCTCGATAACACTCTTCCCGGGCTCGAGTGCATCCGGTCCGCGTGATCCCGGATTCTCATCCTGAGACGGTCGCTCCTGGATGTCAGACGGCTCAGCCTCCTCGAGCTCCGTGGGCTTCACCTCGTTCCTGAGACTGCTCTGCGCCGAACTATCAGACATCAAAGGACGCCCAGACGAATTCCTACTGCTATACAACCTCGAAATATCCAACGTCGGTATCTCCTCCGCCGGACTGCTGTCCTCCAGCAAAATCATATCCGTCACCAGGCCCAGTCAACCACCGCCTCATTCAACATCAGAATGAAGGAACCACTTACAACGTAACCCTAAGGTCTGGCTTTCTGGACCGACCAATCGGTGATGTAAATGTCACACCAAACAGGCCTTGTTTCTTCGTGCCCTTGCCAACATCCGCACCGCGCTTACCCTGAGCGTACCTCATCGCAACATTGGTGTCGTCATGAGATTCATGTCGCTTGATGCGAGGAGATGCTGTCCCTGTCGGGGATAGAGGAGACTTGGCATTCCTGGGTGTCTCGGGTCTCTCCTTATGTTTGCCTAATCCAGAAAACTCCACCGAGCGACCAAAGATACGTCGGAGCTGCTGTTTCGTAGTGGCCAGCGCCATCTTGCTCTAGACCGGCGCACATCAACAAGCTGCAGTACATGACGAGTAAACAAACACACTTACCCCACTTTGAGCATCCTGGTCCTCATCTTCAGTTTCCTCTGAAGTAGCAAGTGCACTGTCGCTCGGAAACGATGCCAAATGTGGCTCTGAAAACGCTTTAAGACCGCGCCCAGCTATGCCGACTAATCCCGCTTTTTTAATCCCAGTAGCCACACTGACACCATCGATCGAGCTGCCGCCATTCACGCTCGCGCCCGCACTCGACAGACTCGACAAGCGCCTTGAAATGAGCGGACTTCTAGGAGGATCGAGGATTCCAGGCCCAGCCAGCGGAGGGGAGGGTAGTCCACTGAGCGTCGATCCCGTACTTGTGAGCACGGGGCTGTTCAACGACTGTTGCGTTGACGAACCCAGTGGGTGGGCGTACGTGAACAATTGAGAGCCAGGGCGGGTGGCAAACTGTGTGTACTGGCTGTTCCTTAGATTGATCGAAGGAAGGCAACGGAGCTCGGTGATGGCGTTGGCAATACGCAGGCGCGTCCCAAAAGCCGCGATACCAATCTCTACCTTGAGAAGGTAAACATCGAGCCCGAGGAGGACATCTCCCATGATTTCGTGTTCTACAAGGCACCAACGTCACGGAAAGTCGAATGGTTAAGGAATCAGACTGACCAATAAACTTGTCATACACATCAGGACCGAATCCTTTCGAAATTAACCACTCAACCACCTCATGGACAGTCCATTCTGAAGGAGGTGCAAATCTATTTTGTGCTTCCATCTCGGACGTCGACTGCGCAAGTGTCCCCGCGGAACCTTTTCGCCCAGACAACACACTGTTCTGCTGGAGTGGTTGCCGAGAATGTTGGCGGGACTCAGAGAGAGCGAGAGCTGGAAGCGGAAGAGCAATGGGGATATCACGAGTAACGCCGGAGGCCCGTACCGCCGGCTTGGGGGAGGTGATCATAGGAATCATATGTACACCCACAGGTACGATGGGGACGGGTACGATGATCTTGATGGCGTTAGGCCTCGTGAGTGGAAATCGACCTTGGTGAAGGTTTATCGTTGGGGATTGGAGAACATGCGGAACTAGGCGGAAAACTGGAGGTAAATGAAGTTTGATTCGGCTGCGTGGAGCGCTCGGGCCCGGTCTCTTCTTCGGGAGAGGACCCTGGACAGATCATCATCCTTGGGAAGGATGTCAGAGGAAGTCTCGTCAGAGTTCTTCTATCTGTGGCTTCTTGCAACCGAGTTTCGACGCGCGTCCTCTTCCTCCTCCTCAGGAATGTGTGGATGGTTACGTGTAAAGTGCATGTGCTGCAGGTGTTGAAACGCAGGGTCTTCTTCTTCGCCCTCGCTCTCACCACCCATCTTCACGTCGATTGGGGGTGCGCTCGTGCGTCCGCGCACCTCTTGAGCTACTCAGGCTTCTGCCAGCGGCCACAGCCTATGCTTCCACGACTGTGCGAACCTGTTCGGCAAGCTTATCCCAAGCGTTGCCATGCCAACCCTCCCTGATCTCCCTGTCAATCTCCGTGCCGTCCGTTTCCCCGGCCCATCCCGAGCACCCGAAAAGCTAGGACTCTATACTCCATGTTTCTTCCGAGCTGGTTCGTCGTGTTCGGGCACGAAGTTGTGCAGAGCGTACACAGGGTTAGAATGCAAATAATTAGCCTAGAAATGCGAGCGTAAGATGCGGCAAGGTCAATGCGGCGCCCAACCGAGCTTGTCAGCTGTACACACCTGTCAGAGAAATGTACCTGGGAGAAAGGGTAGAAAGTGAGTAGAAATCTGGTCGGATAACTCGTGGGTTTTTACGCTGCCGAGATTCCCTGCCTGCAACGTGGCCTGCTCGTCATCGTCGGCGTTCAGCAAGAACGGACTGAAGCGGCGGTGTACCCCGAGTGAGGGCATCCCCTGCCAATGTCGTGACCAGCTCACAGTCCATCGGTTAGATTGGTCGCTTTCGATTGGAAATCGTTTAGAAGTTTCATTTCCATTGTGCATTGTGCGTACGGGTGTCCGTTTCCCAAGCGTGACAGCTCGTGCGGGTGGTAACCTCGCAGACGTCGTTGGCTGTAGTTGCGATGTCTGAGCCGGTGACAAAGTTTGATGGGGAGACTTCGACAAGAGAGGGGTCCAGGAAATGAGTATATTGATACGGCATGTTCAGGTTTGTGCTTGAAATGCGGTGTCGTTAGTCTCGTGTGCCTAGTTCATATACTGAGTAGGGTATAAAACACACCTGTGTTCACGTTTCATGCTGCCAGCCACGCAGAGTTTCACTACTCTGACACACTCTTTCTTCCAACTTTCCCCGGACCCCTGCAGGTCACAACGGACACCCGAGAACGGATTGACGCAGTACCGTAAAAACGAAGCAAGCGGAACGGATTCCCGCTCCGAGCGATGTTACGCAGGCTACTTGGCTGGTAACCGGGGGGTACTGGTAAGTACTACTTGGTACTCAACCACCAAATCCCAGAAACAGCGTCACCTTTTGACGCGACTTCCCTCCCTCGTAATTCCGAGATGGACACTCGAGAATGGATCGACGTCTCCATCATCAGCGGAAACGCACCCCAAGAACTCAAACAATCCCTCGTCGACCTCGTCAGCGCCGAAGCAAAGCTCAACAACGCCAGAGGCACGCGCGGATTCGAACCCGAAATCGCTTCCCGGGTCGCATGGACAGAAATGTCCATCATCCCCAAGGCGTCGGAGCCAGAGAAATCCGAGGGCCGTGTGGTGGGCGAAATCACCGTCCAAGGTGGTGGGTACCGTATTCTTGTTTCGGGACCAGCCGTCTCGCTCAAGCTCATGGCTGCCCTTGGCCATGCCTTTTTAGATATGTTGAACGGACGCGGAACGATCCATGGCGCTTGCTCTGCACTGCTCATCGACAAGTGCGTGTCTGATATTGTCCCCAAACCCTGTTCTTTTTGCTGAAAGTGCCCTGGGTTGCTTTCACTTTCCCAAGCTGTTCGTCAATGCCCATCGCCCTTCTCAACCTGGCAACGACAGGGAAAGCCGACCTGGGTGTCTCGCAATCCCTCAACATTCTGTACCATGCACCTGCAGTAATGTTCGCCTTTTCACGTAGCACGCTTTGGTGCTTGAGTGGCAAGTGCGCTGATATGGATACGCCATTTCCTCAGGAACGACAGGTTGCGTATCCTGAGTACCACGATATCACTCGGCAGTCGTGCTTCATCGTCCCGTTGTGAAGTGAGTGGCTGAACAGATCCTTCGTCTGTCCCTGGTTTACCCACCTTGCCCTCCAGATCTGGAACGTCACCCGACACCGACTGGTAGCGTCCGGCGTACACATCAAGATGGTTGCCTCTGTTCCAAGCGTACCGAGCAAGCTTTGATGTCCCTTCCATAAATCATATTTCTGTCAAATGTACTAAATATGAGTATAATCGCCTATAATGTGTCAACAACAGCTAAAGAGAACGTGTCAATGGATGTCCCGGAAAAAGCATACAAAAAACGCAAATGAGTGTAGGTCACGTTGGAAGTGGTGGTCAATAGATAATATTATGGAAGAGTGAAAAGGAGTGTGTCAAGGGGTATGTATCCGAAAGAAAATATACAAAAAAAAGGAAATGAGTGTGGGTCACGTTGAAGTGATCGGTAATAGATGAATTCCAAGACACAAAATGAGCGTACTGAACCGTCGAGTCCATCAACCTCGAGAACCTCAAAACAACAAAATACCTTATGGGTTGATGACAGGCCATGCCGAGAACCGGAGGCGCCAGTACCGGAGGCTACTTGTACAACTTGTGAATTTGCCCGGTCTACGGCACTACTGTCGGTAACCTGCTGAACAAAAAAAAAGGAAAGACAATCAGTTCACATTTTCTCCCAAAGCGGGAAAGTAGGAAGGGAAGAACGTACATCCTTCGAATCCTATCGGGACAGACTCGCCCGACGGGGATCTTTCGACGGCCTCGGTGGTGCATTCATAGCATTCTTTGTCGTCGCCCCGCCCCACCTGTTTTCGCTCGCTTCCGCATGTTGGTTCGCATAAAAGAATTCGCGCTTCCCTCGTTCGCTTTCTTGCCCACCGTATTTACGGTTGGTGTGGTCCAAAGACGGTAGTCCCATGAGAACACGCGCATCGCGCTTTGAGAGTCGGCTGGGATTGTCACGCCGCAGAGCCTTTTCCATTGCGACCTGGGTTGTGGGCGAAGGTGGCCTTGGGGCAGGGATCATCGCTTGTGCTACCGCAAGCGATATCGTAGGAATGTCGGCTGAAGTCACCACGGGTTCTGTGGAAGCACATGAACATAGCATCGTAAGCGACCTCGTAGAGAGCACGCACTCGAGTAATCTCTGATGATGGTGGCCTTCAAGATGGCTTTCATCCATTCACGCACGACAGGCTGTTCGGAGGAACTAAAAAAGTGTGTCTTGTCTGTCTTGTGGACGATCCGGAATCCATAATGGCCAGGGCCAAAGTCCTTGTCCGCAACGACCTTGTAGCCCGCCACATTGACATATCCCTTGAGCTCCGTTTCCTGCACCAGAAACGTAAGCAATCCACGGCGATAACATCCCGCCCGTAGGTTCGACTTACCGACTCACTCTCACTGCGCAAGACGTACAGATGCGATCCCTTGACCATAATGAACCGAAGCTTCCACGAACTATCGTAGTCATACTTCTTGCGCATCCATCCCTGATGATCAGGCTGTCCGATCTGTTCGACAATACTCTTCCCAGGCTTGAGCGGTCCGGGGGATCCCTGACGTCCATCTTGAGGCGTCCCTGTCTGTTTGTGAGACGGCTCGGCCTCCTCGAAATCCGTCGGTTTCAACTTGGGTATCGCCTTCTCCTGGTTCCTTACCTTCTCAACCGGTTTTCCTCTCTCTACCTCCCTCTTCCTGGCACCCCCTTCGCCATCAGAACGAGCGCCCTTCCTGGGACTGCTCGGTCCCGAACTATCAGAAACCAAAGGATGCTCAGACGACTTTCTACTGTTGTACAACCTCAAAAGATCCAACGTCGTTGTCTCCTCCGTCGGACTGCTGTCCTCCAGTAGTATCATATCCATCACCAGGTCTAGTTAACCACTGCCCTATTCAACATCAGAATGAAGGAACCACTCACGACGTAACCCTAAAATCTGACTTCCTGGATCGACCAATTGACGATGTAAACGTCACACCAAACAAATTTTGCCTCTTCGTGCCCTTGCCAACGCCCGCACCGCGTTTACCCAGAACGTACTTCGTTGGTGTCGTCATGAGAGTCATGTCGCTTGATACTGTCCCTGTCGGGGATAGAGAAGGTGACTTGACATTCCTGGGTGTCTCGGGTCTCTCCTTGTGGTTGCCTAATCCAGGAAACTCCACCGAGCGACCAAATATACGTCGGCGCTGCTGATTGGTAACAGCTAGCGCGATCTCGCCCTAGACCAACGCATATTAGCGGGCTCCAGCACATGACGGGTAAATAAACACGCTCACCCCGCTCTGAGCCCTCTGGTCTTCGTCTTCAGTTTCCTCTGGCTGCCCCTCCGAAGTAGCAAGCACACTGTCGCTCGGAAACAATGCCAATTGTGGCTCCAAAAATGTTCTACGAGGCCCCGCTATGCCGACTAACTCCACTTTTTCGATCCCAGCGGCCGCGCTGACCCCCTCGATCGAGCCACGGCCATTCACACTCGAACCCGTACTCGACGAACTCGTAAACATTTCCGCTCTGGGGCTCCCGAGGCTTCCAGGCTCGGTCTCCGTGGGGGAGGGTGGTCCATTGACCGTCGATCTCATGCCCGTGAACATGGGACTGTTCATCGAGTCTTGTGTTGACCCACTTAGTGAATGGGTGTGTGCGAACGCCCGAGAAACAGGGTGGGTGATAGACTTTGTGGGCTGGTGGTTCTTGAGAACGATCGAAGGAAGACGACGGAGCTTGGCAATGGCGTTTGCAAGACGCTTGCGCTTCCCAAAAGCCGTGATACCAACCTCTGCCTTGAGGAGGTTGATATCCAGCGCGAGGAGGACATCTCCCGAAATTTCTTGTTCTATAAGACACTGACGTCACGGAAAGTCGAATGGTTGAGGAATCAAACTGACCCATAAACTTGTCATACACATCAGGGCCGAATCCTTTCGACCTTAACCACTCAACGACTTCGTCGACAGTCCATTCTGAAGGCGGTGTAGATCCATCTTGTGTTCCCATCTCGGGCGCCAACTGCGCAAGTGCCCCCACGGGACCTTTTCGCCCGGACGACACACTGTTCTGCTGGAGTGATTGCCGAGAATGAGTGCGGGTCTCAGAGGCAGCGAGAGTTGGAAACGGAAGAGCAGCGGGGATATCACGAGTAACACCTGAGCGCCGTACCGCTGGCTGGCGGGAAGTGATCCTAGGAGTCATATGTACACCCATAGGTACGATGGGGGCGGGTACGACGATCTTGATGGTGTTCGGCCTCGTGAGTGGAAACTGGCCTTGGTGAATGTCTGTGGTTGAGGATTGGAGAACAAAGCGGACGTAGGCGGAGAATTGGAGGTAAATGAAATCTAGTTCGGCTGCGCGGAGGCCTTCCTGGTCTCCTTCGGGAGAGGGCAATTCATCCCCGGGAAGGACGTCAGAAGTCTCGTCCGAGCTCTCCTGCCTGTGACCTGTTGCAACAGATTTTCAACGTGCTCGCTCGTTCGCTCCCCCTCCCCCTCCCCCTCCCCCTCCCCCTCCTCCTCCTCAGCCTGGAGGATACTCAGGTTTCTGCCGCAGCCTGTGCTTTCATGACCATGCGAACTCGTTCGGTAAGATTGTCCCAAGGGTTGCCATGCCAGCGCTTCTTGATCTCCCTGTCAATCTCCGTGCCGTCCGTTCCCCCAGCGATCTGTACCTTCACCCTGAGTACTCGATAAACTAAAACTTTGCGCTCTATCTCGGTTGCTACTTCCGAGCTGGTTGAAGGCGTGCTTACCTACCACCATCCATCGTTACTTGCATTGGTTGTCTTTCTCAATGACCTCGATGAGTTGCCCAGCTTTGATGGCCGCATTTCGTCCTCATGTTCGGGTACGAATTTGTGCGTAAACATACTCCGGCATCTCGGACGGGGCAGAATGAAAACAAATTTAACCAAGCCTGGAGATATGAGGGTAAGACGGACGCGCCCAACCGAACTTCATCTGTGAAATGTACCTGGAGAAAATAATAATAGAAAACACTCTGCCGTGGTTCTCAGCCGGCAACGCGGCCCGCCCGTCGTCGCAGCAAGAACGGGCTGAAGCGGCGGTGCCTCTTCCCAATGTCATGACCAAGCTGGCTCAACCAACTTGACAAACCAGCTGAGTCACAATCCATTAATTAGATTGATCGTTCTCGATTGGAGATCATTTAGAAACTTCGTTTTCCATTGTACGTTGTGCGTCTGTGTCCGTTTCCCAAGCGTGATAGTACGTGCGGGTAACCCCGGACGTCGTTGGCGGTGGTTTGGGGTGTCTGAGCCGGTGACGAAGTTGATGAAGGAGTATTTGCCAACGCACGTTTCACCCGTGGCGAGGATGTTGGGAGGTAAGAATGCGAGAAGAGGCTGGGGAACAAAGTTTATTTTCTCTGCATTATTCGGCGGCCGGGTTCGCATGCCAAGGTCCTTACGTTAATTGGCTGACCTGAGTTTCGGCCATAGATGTGTGTTGGCAGTTCTGGAAGGACGTTCGGTCCTGGCGCGACGTCAGGTGGGCTCGAAACCCTTTAGCGGGAGTCAGTATGTGGGGAGGGGTGATGGGGGAATGCAGACAAAAACACTGACCGGTGAACGCATGGTCCGAGCGTCACGAGGTTCCGACTTCCTCAAAAGGCAAGACTTTTTTAGATATGGATACGGAAACTGGTGACAGCCCCACGTATATCATGTTGGTGGTGCAAGTTGGGATTCGGTGTTCCTTGGCTGAAATCCCTCGAGAGCTTCATTTACTAGAAGGCGAGACACTTCTGAGACGCTTGGATCACTTCGCTGGCCAAATGTCGTTCCTACAGAACACCTGAGTTGTTCGTGTAATACGGATGTGCCGAGGACTCCAGGAGACCGTTCATACATTTTCGCCTCGCACAAGTCCTGAGATATTCAACAGCAGATTACATAGCGGCTACAGACAGCAGGTATAGCAGGGAAAAGCAAGAATGCAAACGAGAGTAGAGAACTTCTAGGCACCAAGGTGTACATATAAGATACGTTGATCGAATGGTATATCAACCAATTTTTTCATGGTCTTGTTCAGCGCGGGTGCTGCACGGGTGTAATCCAGATGACCAGACTTGTCCTTCATGTTGTCGTAAAATATCGAGGTGATCTTGTTCGTCTCGCCATCGCCCACTGCCCACATTGTCCGAATGACAGAACGGAACCCGGCGAACTGCATCGCCGACGCGAGATGAATCACCTCATCCGGGCTTTCTTCGTCTCTGACAGTGGTATGGCAGGCGGAGAGGTAAGCAAACTGGGGGTTCTCCAAATTGCACTGGATGATTTGTTGAATGGTGAAATGTCCGTCGTAGAGAGCAAACGCGGACTCGAGTGGTTGTTTCCGATTGGGGATACCATGACATGCAAGGTGTACCCATTCGTTCTTGCCAAGTTCTTCGGTGACCCGGGTGACGCAGGATTCTTCACCCTCGATGCGCGTGAATGTAGCCAGACCATGGATGCGCTGAGCAATGTTAACCAGCTCGGTGCCGACGGAAACAAGTTCGCTCTCGCCAATGGCTTTCGCTTGACCTGTAGCAAGGAAGCTTTTCACTCCCGTTGCGGGGTGCGGGAGATCGTGCCGTCTGGCACGAATGAGGGCAGTTAAGGTGGGGGGTGTAGGACGAGATATAGAAATCAGCGACTTTCCGTTGACCCTTCCTGAACGGACCGGCGGCGTGGAGCGGAAGGAGAGAGAACTCTGCAGTAGGGCACAACCAGGTGCGTAATTGAGATGGGCATATTGTCTGGAGGAAGTCGACTATGGGGGAAACGACCTTGTCCCAGAGTTTCCGCAATCAGATACAGAGTTCCTTCGTCACGTCCATTGACTTTGCGCGAACGGTTAAGGTACTGAACTTTGATGAGAGTTCTTGAACATCTTCCTCATTGAGGTCCTCCATTTTCCCAAGTTGCGCGTACCGAGTGGAGATGGTACCTGCAAGGTTGTTCAAGGACATTGACCAATATAGGTGCCCTGGTGGACGAAGTGCTAGTACTTCTCGGTTGAGGGCAATGGCCTCACTGAGGTCCTCCATTACCCCGAGCCGCTTGTACCGAGTGGAGAGATCGACCGCGAGGTTGTTCAAGGACATTGACCGAACTGGGTGCCGTGGTGGACGAAGCACCAGTGCATCTCTGGCGAGGACGATGGCCTCGTTGAGGACCTCCATTGCCCCAGGCTGCTCATATCGAGTGGAGACACCAGCTGCAAGGTTGTTCAAGGACTTTGACCGATCTCCATCATTACCCCAAGCTGGTTGTAACGATAACTTAGATGAGTTGAAAGCCAAGTCAAGCAAAGAGATCGTTTGGGGTGACCGGGCGGGTAGAGTTCCAGTGCTTCACGATCAAGAGCAATCGCCTCGTCGATGTAATTAGTCCCGTCTCCTCCTCAAACTTGTCGGTAAGGGATTTCGCACGTGAATGCAGTTGTTTAACTGGTAGGTGCATTATTTCATTGTTCTCTGCGCCGACAAAAAGACACAACTACCTTTTATACTTGTTACAGCCGATCGAATACAGCTAAACATGGTGGTCTGGGAAAACGATGAAAGATGTGCGAACGGACGATGATCAAAAAGGCAACAATACACAGGTTCGACTGTACCCAGATACCGCAATGGATTCTTTTGTTGGGATTCATTAATAGGCTGCACTGAAATGATGATCTGTGAAAGACAATAGAAGTCGACGAGTGTAATCGGCGACGTTGTAACACCACGTCGGCAAATGTTAGTAGAGGCGAAAGTGGGTCAGTCACTCAATATTCAAATGACTCCGTAGAACGCTGGAGTACTTTGTCGAGTCTGCCATAATCTTTGTTTTCGGTGATTAGTGCTAAACGGTGCACGACTTGAGATGCATACACTTGCCAGGACATCATTGCCTCTGCCATCAGTCACCTGTGTATTGCACTTGGAAATTAGGTATCGAAACCTGGAGGCGAGAACGCAAGCGCCGCTACTAAGCTACGTGCCAATCCAAACACGCGCCATCAAAATAGAATCAGACGGACTAGAACAATTTAAAACACATAAGCCTACCATGATCATACAAGAGCGCAACTTGTACCTCACTAACTCGGGACGAAAAGCAAAGGAAATGCATAGTCACTCCATCGCCTACACTTGCTGACATGTAACAACGCGCTCTTGCACATGGTCGGTGCCAGTTGTTGATCCTACAGCCGATATAAACTGAGCATGATCTGAGGTGTCTGTCGCCAGCGCGTCGGTGAGCTTGGTCTGTGGCAACACACACTGGCGACGATCTCTGTTGGGTCTTGGTGTCAGCGTTGTTGTTGGTAAGCGAGTCGTAACTGTCCTCGACTCCTTATTGCGGTAATAATTTATTCCTCGGTCGACCCGTATTTGGGCCATATAGGATGGCGTAATTTCAATATCGAGACAGCTGCCACCGCCATGTTCACAATTCGACATCCAGAAAATCGTCAAGCCGTGCAAAAACGATGCTTGAGTGCTACATTTTTGAAAACGGCTTCCCGCTCCGAGTGAGCGATTGGCGCAGGCTACTTGGCCGTCAACCGGAGGTAAGTCGGGGGTAAGGTACGTATGTACGACGACGATTGGTACCCAAGTACCAAATCCCAGAAGCAGCGTCACCTTTGACGCGCATCACTGCTTTTTTCCAAATTTCCCCCTCGTAATTCCGAGATGGACACTCGAGAATGGATCGATGCCTCCACCATCAGCGGAAACGCATCCCAAGAACTCAAACAATCCCTCGTCGACCTCGTCAGCGCCGAAGCCAAGTTCAACAACGCCAGAGGCACGCGCGGATTCGAACCTGAAATCGCTTCCCGGATCACATGGACAGAAATGTCCATCGTACCCAAGGCAGAGGAGCCAGAGAAATCCGAGGGCCGTGTGGTGGGCGAAATCACCGTCCAAGATGGTGGGTGCCGTGTTCTTTTTATGATGTTTCGGGACCGGTCGTCTCGGTCAGGCTCATTCACTCAATCTCATGGCTGCCCTTGGTCACGCTCTTTAGATATGTTGAACGGGCATGGAATAATTCATGGCGCTTGCTCTGCACTAATCATCGACAAGTGTGTTTCTGATAGTTTCTCGCCCTCCCCGAACCCTTTTTTTTCTTCTTTTGCTGAGAATGCCCCTATTTCCCCCCCACCTTTCCTAGCTGTTCGTCCATGCCCATCGCCCTTCTCAACCTGGCAACGACAGGGAAACCCGATCTCGGCGTCCCGCAGTCTCTCGATATTCTATACCATGCACCCGCAGTAACGTTCGCCTTTTCACACAGTACCCTTTGGTGCTTGAGCGCGCTGATATGGACATGCTATTCCCTCAGGAACGATAGGTTGCGTATCCTGAGTACCACACTATCACTCGGCAGTCGCGTTTTATCGTCTCGCTGTGAAGTGGGTGGCCAAACAGATCCGTTGTATGTCCCTGGTTTACCTACCTTTCCCTCCAGATCTGGAACGTTACCCGACATCGACTGGTAGCGTCCAGCGTACACACCAGGATGGTCGCCTCTACGCCAGGCACGCCGAGCAAGCTTTGATGTCCATATTTCCATCAAATGTACTAAAATATATGAGTACAGTCGACATACTCGTAATGAGCAGCAAGAATCCAACGCATAGCTGTGGATATGTAAGCCTAAGTCCTTCCACGGTGCCCCTCTAGAGCGAAAACTGTGAACATAGATTGTACAGCTCACTGTCACCCTTTCCCTTGTCATGCTGCCATCACCCTCCAATGCCAATCACCCTTTGTTGCCTGTTGTGCCACCATCACTGTAGTACAGAAGATGTATTCTGTATATATGACCAATAGTACATAGCCTGACATGTTACATTGTTCACCATACAATCTCAAGATCTCATTGATTCAACTATTTGCTGACATTGGGCAGAGGATATCCAATGTATATTGCGCCATATTATGCATTGTACAAGTGTTGGCCCATAGTGTGAATATGTTCTGACCCCAAGATCCTTGGTATACATTTTTCAATTGTCTCCAGCAACAATGCCAGAATCCAAGACATGTACATAATCTGGATATCGATTGCACAAGTGCAAAAAAAAAACATTGGCTGTACAATTTTTACGAACCGGCGTGTACTCGCACGACAGCGAAGCATTTGTGTCAATCACCTTAGTATGCTTTGCAGGTCGGGCCATCAGCGGTAGCTCTAGCGCGCGCATGGGGTTTTCAAGGAAACAAATCAAGATGATTTTCCAAGCACATTGAACAAGCTGTCATGTCTCTTTCGATAAATCATATTTCCGTCAACAGTACCAAAGAATTATGAATACAAACGCCTATATTGTGGAAACAAGAGCGAAAGGAGTGTGTCGAGGGGTGTCGCGAAGAAAAAGTAAATGAATGCAAGTCACATTGTAAGTGATGGGTAATAAATGATGTTACAAAACACGAAACAAGCGTACTGGTTGAGTTCATCATCCTCGAGAACGTCAAAGTAACCAAATACCATATGAGTAGTGGACATATGGTGGCACGCAGCGACGTCTTTCTTCTCCCTTTCAATTCATGGAAGTAAACAATGCTAGAGAGGGCCCGTGAAGGTACCATTGGGACCCGCTCCTTGCCCTAGGCTTTTCAAAATTTCCTTCCGTCTATCTTCCCAGTTTTTGAGTGCCTTGAGAAGTTGCATCATCTTGTCTCGCTTCCCTTGCCGAACGTCGTTGATACTAACAGATCCCATCTTGATATCATTGTCGAGGAGAAAGTCGAATAACCGGAATAGACCATCGAGTTTGTCGTCGTTGGGTCCAGATGGGAACGCCGAGTCAGGAATCGGAGGTGAGGCAGACTTGCCCATCATGTCTTCCGCAAGCCTGAGAAGCGCGAGGCCACCAAACAAGGGTCCGGCTGGATCCGTCATCTGATGAGATCTCGGCAAATGTGAATTTGCCCACTCCACAAGCCTACTGTCCGTGACCAGCTGAAAAGAAAGTAGGGAAGTAGTCAGTTCGCATTTTCATCCCAAAGCGAGAACGTAGGAAGGGAACGTACATTCATTGAGTCTTGTGCAGATGGACTCGCCCGACGGGGCTCTCTCAACGGCCGAGGTGGTGCACTCTTGGCATTCTTTGCTGTCGCCCCGCCCTGCTCATTTTCGCCCGTTTCCGCAGGTTGGTTCGCAAAAAACGATTCGAGCCTCCCTCGCTCGCTTTCCTGCCCACCGTTGATGCGGTTAGCATTGTCCGAGGACGGCAGTCCCATAAGAATGCGCGCATCACGCGTCGAGAGTTGGTTGGGATTCTCGCGCCGCAGTGCCTTTTGCGTCGCGGCCCGGGCCGTAGGTGAAGGTGGTCTTGGGGCTGGGTTCATCGCTTGTGCTACCGTAAGCGGTATCGTAGGAATATTGACGGAAGACACCACGGGTTCTGTGAAAGCGCGTGAGTATAGCACCGTGAGCGACGCCGTAGAAAGGGTTACGCACTCGAGTAGTCTCTGCCGATGGTGGCCTTCATGATGGCTTTCATCCACTCACGCACGATGGCTTGTTCGTCGGAGCTAAAGAAGTGCGTCTTGTCTGTCTCGTGGACGATTCGGAATCCGTAACGACCGGGGTCAATGTTCTCGTCCGCAACTACTTTGTAGCCCGAGATGTTGACATATCCCTTGATCTTCGTTTCCTGCACCAGAAAGATGAGCAATCAAGGGCAATAACATCCCGCTCCCTAGGTTCAACTTACCGACTTGCTGTTACTCCGCAAGATGTACAAATGCGGTCCCTTGATGATAAAGAACCGGATTTTCCATGAACTATAGTGGTCGCCCTTCTTGCGCATCCATCCCTGATGATCAGGGTGTCCAATCTGCTCGACAATACTCCTCCCGGGCTTGAGCGCATTCGGCCCGCGCGATTCTTGGCGTCCATCCTGAGACATTCCCGTCTGCTTGCGAGACGGCTCGGCCTCCTTGAGCTCCGTGGGCTTTAACTTGGGCGTCACCTTCTCCTGGTCCCTTATTTTCTCAATCGGCCTTCCCCTCTCCGCCTCTCTCTTCTTGGCATCGCCCTCGCTATGAGACCGCATGCCGTTCCTGAGACTGCTCAGTGTCGAACTATCAGACATCGAAGAACGCCCAGACAATTTCCTACTGCTGTACAGCCTCGAGAGACCCAAGGACATTGTCTTCTCCGTCGGACTGTTGTCTTCAAATAGCGTCCTATCCATCATCCAGGCCTAGTCAACCACCGACCTCCTTAACATCAGAATGAAGAAACCACTCACGACGTAACCCTAGGAGCTGGTTTCCTGGATCGGCCAATCGACGTTGTAAACGTCCCACCAAACAAACTATGCCTCTCCGTGCCCTTGCCGACGTCCGCACCCCCTTTACTCCGAGGGTGCCTCGCCACGACGCTGGTTTCGTCCTGAGATCCACGTCGCTTCACACGGGGAGATGCTGTCCCTGTCGGGGATGGGGGGGGCTTGGCGTCACTAGGTGTCTCAGATCTCTCCTTGTCTTTGCCTGATCCAGAAGACTCCCCCGAGCGACCAAAGATACGTCGGCGCTGCTGTTTGGTAGCAACCGGCCCCGTCTCGCCCTAGAGAGGCGCACATCAGTCAGCTGCATAATACAACGAGTAAACGATCACGATCACCTCACTCTGAGCACCCCCGTCCTCGTCTTCAGCCACCGCGCCGTCCTTCGGAGGCGATGTCAATTGTGTTTCCGGCAACGCTCTGAGACCGAGCCCCGCGACGCCGACTAACCCAACCTTCTCAATCCCAGCAGCCACACTGATACCCTCGACCGAGCTGCCGCCATTCACGCTCGCGCCCGCGCTTGACAGACTCGACACGCGCTTCGAGATAAGTGGACTCGTAAACGTGTCTGCTCTGGGGCTCTCGAGGCTTCCAGGCCCGACTAGTGCGGAAGAGGGTGGTCCGTTGAGCGTCGACCCCATGCTCGCGAACATCGGGCTGTTCAACGAGTGTTGCGTTGACCCACTCGGTGAATGGGCGTACGTGAACGACTGCGAGACAGAGTGGGTGACAGACTGTGTGTGTTGGGGGTCGGTTAGAATAATCGAAGGAGGGCGACGGAGCTCGGCGATGGCATTTGCAATACGCATGCGCTTCCCAAAAGCCACAATACCGATCTCTACTTTGAGAAGGTTAATATCGAGCTCGAGGAGGACATCTCCCGTGATTTCTTGTTCTACAAGACAGCGACGTTATGGAAAATTCGATGGTTGAGGTATCAGACTGACCAATAAATTTGTCATACACATCAGGACCGAATCCTTTCGACTTTAACCACTCAACCACTTCGTCGACAGTCCATTCTGAAGGAGGTGTAGATCTACTTTGCGCTTCCGCCTCGGAACCTTTTCCCCCGGACGACACACTGGTCTGCTGGGATGGCTGCCGAGAGTGTTGGTGCGTCCCAAAGGCAGTGAGAGCTGGCGACGGAAGCGCAGTGGGGACATCACGAGTAACGCTGGGGATCCGTACCCCTGGCTCGGGGGAAGTGGTCATAGGAATCATATGTACGGCCATAGGTACGATGGGGACAGGTGCAATGATCTTGATAGCGCCAGGCGTCGTGGGAGTTGAAACCGGCCTTGGCGAACCTCTATCGCCGGGTATTGGAGAACGCGTGGACCTCGGCGGAGAACTGGAGGGAACTGAAATCTGATTCGTCTTCGCGGAGAGCCTCCCGGTCTCTTCTTCGGGAGAGGACCGATCATCCTTGGAAAGGATGTCAGAAGAAGTCCCGCCCGAGCTCTTCCGTCTCTGGCTAGATCTTGCAACCGAGTTTCGACGTGCTTCCTCCTCCTCCTCTTCCTCAGGAATGTGTGGATGGTCACGTGTAAAGTGCATGTGCTGCAGGTGTTGGAACGCAGGGTCTTCTTCTTCGCCCTCGCTCTCGTCACTCACCTCCACGTCGATTGGGGGTACGCTCGTGCGTATGCGCACCTCTTGGGCTTCTCGGGCTTCTGCCGCAGCCTGTGCTTCCACGACCATGCGAGCCTGTTCGGCAAGCTTGTCCCGAGCGCTGCGATGCCAACCCTCACCGATCTCTCCGTCAGTCTCCGTGTCGTCCGTTTCCCGGTCTGTATCTCCATCCCGAGTACTTGAAAAACTAAAACTTTGTGCTCCATCCCGGTCGTTTCTTCCGAGCTGCTCGATGGCCTTTTGGACATCGGTCATGGTCGCTTTCATGACTTCGGCGTTATCACCATCAGGCTCTCCGATGGCAATGCCAATCCTGGAATCCGTATCGACATCATCATCTTGCAAGGATGTCGATTCGGGTATTTCGCCAAGAGGACTGAGTGTGTCGGGTGGGGTGGTAATGGGGTCACTAGAAGAGGTAGAGGTAGAGGTAGAGACCCCGCCAGGCGGGACCGCTGGTGTCGTATAGCTCTGAGGAAACAATCCAATTTTGCCTGCGAGATTACGACCCTTGAAGCGAAAGAGTGGTAAGCAAAGAATGAACGGCGACATCGTTCAATGACAACGTGGGAGGGGGGGATGAACGCAGCAGGGGGGTGGTCAGCGTGGCGTTGGGGGGGGAGAATGGACACGGGCCACGCGTCCGACTCGGACACATGTGGAATACGTTTGGAAATTGAAAGGACGGTTGGAAGTGTGCTTACCTGCCACCATCCGTCGTTGTACTGGTCGTCTTTCTCGACGACCTCGATAGGTTGCCCAGCTTCAAAGGCAATTTCGTCCTCGTGGTCGGGCACAAAGTTGTGCAGGGCGTACACATACTCTGGCATCGTGGACGGGGTTAGAATGCAAAAAAGTTAGCCAAGCCTAGAGATGCGAGTGTAAGATGGACAAAGTCGAGGCGCCCAACGGAGCTGTACACACCTGTCTGAGAAATGTCCCTGGATATAATAGAAACGCTCTGGTGGGATAACTCGTGGGGTTTTACGCTGTCGAGATTCTCAGCCAGCAACGTGGCCGACTCGTCGTTGCAGCAAGAACGAGCTCAAGCGGCGGCGTGCCCCGAGTGAGGGCATTCCCTCCCAATTTCGTGATAAGCAGGCCTCAACCGAACGTCGCAGTTTGAACCTGCTCACTGCTCCATCGGTTAGATTTGGAGGTCATTTAGCGACTTCGTCTTCCATTGCACATCGTCACGATGACTACCCGCCGTCTAAGTACGATTAATACTGCAAGACACGCCTGCTGCACGACTGATGGCTTCCTCCTCTTAGCCTTCGTGACCGGAAATGCGAACAAATTGATAGAAACGAAGTATATCCTCTCGCAAGGTGTTGCGATCGAAATTGATTCGCTGGATCTTGATAGCAAGTTGGCCTTCTCGCAGGGTTGTACTGCAAGGAAATTGACATTTCTCGTTCTTTTTGCAAGTCCCAGAGTTGCAAGGCACCACCCAAGAAGTTGCGAGAGCCAAATGCAGACGGGCTGCAGAGCTGGTGCGGTCACGTACCTCTGAACAAACCCGCACTAATTGCGATAGCTCGGACGTGCGTGCATCACGGAGGACACGGCGCTCTGCTACGAAGCACTCGGCGGCCTTCCAGGACCATACATCAAGCATTTCATGAAGACCATCGGACATGAAGGTTCGTTCCGCGTGTTCGATTGGCAGCCATTACCGCCTGTTCTGACGTTGTAGTGACTTTTGATAAGGTTTAAACAACCTTCTCGTTGGCTTTCCAACGAAAGATGCCTATGCGCTGTGCACGTTCGCATATAGCGCTGGCCCAGGCTCGGAGCCCATCCTATTTGAAGGCCGAACGGATGGCACGATCGTGCCCGCACGGGGACCGACTACATTCGGCTGGGACCCAGTATTCCAGCCGAAAGGCTTCGACACGACGTGAGTCTCGTCTGTATTTTTGTTATCAGCGCATGCTGATAGCCTGCAAAAGCTATGCGGAGATGACCAAGGAGGCAAAGAATGTCATCTCCCACAGGTATCGTGCTCTGGATAAGCTGAGAACGTATCTTGCTTCCCTGTCCACCGAGCCTGTAGACTAGTACAAATTAGATACGTACCTACACTTGGATGATTTACAATGAAACGAATTGAAAGAATCTGTTTACCGGCAAGCAATTGCATTGCCGGTTTCCGATATCCGATCGCAACTTTTCTTCATCTAGCCGCTCGACTCGTTAGTACTCGTCCACTTTTTTTTCCTGGCTCGAACATTCCCAACAAAATACTCGAGCAGTCGATTTATACACGCGTGCCGAGTCCGTGCCAACAGAACTTTTCTGGAGTCACGTTTGATGCAGTACCAAATCAACTCATTCCTTACTCTGACATCACCATACACATGCCTATACGCACACCGAGGAAGAAGGCCCGAATATACTTCGACCCCGACGAGGGACCGAAGAAATCAAACCTCACAAATCCCCTTCAAAAACAGCGCGAACAACTCCCGATAGCCAAGGGTAATTTCCCCACACCCACTCATTCGCCGATGACTTCTCAGCATGTGGGTCTCCAGGCAAGGACGCTCTTGTTCGCGAAATCCGTGACAACGATGTCACCATTCTTCTGGGTGAAACGGGTTCTGGAAAGACTACCCGTACGTGTTCATGCTTCTTTGTTCCGTCCAGTGTCACAGTCTCACCAGCCCCCTGAAGCACAGAGGTCCCCCAATACATATTCGAAGCCGGACTTTCCGGGAACGGTATGATCGCTGTGACACAACCTCGTCGTGTCGCCGCCACCTCCCTCGCTGCACGCGTCGCCGCAGAGCAGAATGTCACCGTTGGCGAATTGGTGGGCTACTCTGTCCGGTTCGATGAAGCTTGCCAAGCCCAGACAAAAATCAAATATGTCAGTGACGGTATGCTCGTGCGCGAGCTGCTGTCAGATCCCGTGTTGTCCCGTTATAGCGTCATCATACTCGACGAGGCACACGAACGGACCCTTCGCACAGATTTCTTAATCGCAAATCTCAAGACCATACAGGCAAGGAGAAATGGAGTCGACGACCAGAAGGGAAAGAGAAAACACCCTCTGTCGGTATCAAACCCGCTCAAGATTATTGTCATGAGCGCTACCCTTGACGCCGAAAAGTTCAGCCGGTTTTATAACAAGTTCGTTCTTCGCTTCCGATTTCATCTGACCTGCTTATTAGTGGTTAGTGCTCGAATTTTGTACGTCAAGGGTCGTCAGCACCCTGTTCAGATATTCCATACGGTTGTTAGTCAAGTGGACTACGTCGACTCTGCACTACGGACGTTTTTTCAGATACATGTCGATAAACCACCAGGAGATGTTCTTATATTCCTCCCAGGTCGGCGCCATTCAATGGGAAACTCCTCCGAGCCTACTTATCGAGACTTACATCACCACTGAACAGGCCAAGAAGATATCGAGAGTCTAGAAAAATCTGTCAAGATGCACGCCAAACGGCTTCCCATAGAACGCATGGATGTACGTTCTTCACCGTGCATCTATTTGTCATTCCAACTCAAATGCCGACCTAGGTTACGGTATGTCCGATGTACGCATCACTGCCACCTTCCCAACAAGCACGAATATTTTCCTCAACCTCACCGAACGCAAGGAAGTGTATATTGGCGACGAATATCGCCGAAACGTCTATAACGATACCTGGAATCAAGTATGTGATCGATACTGGAAAATGTAAGGAGAAAAGATATTTGTCAAAAGATACCGGTTGTGGTAAGAACTCTCTCTTCTTCGTAGGTGTTACCTGATCGTTCTTCCCACATTTAGGGTTTGATACTCTACTAACCCGGGACATCACGAAATCATCCGCCATGCAACGCGCTGGTCGTGCAGGGCGCGAGGTATATACCACTATCTGTGCTTTCACAAGATTGTGACGGACCAATTTCCAGGGCCCGGGATTTTGCTTTCGCTTGTACACCGAGGAAGCCTTCAACAAGTTGGCGATCTCTGCAGAGCCGGAGATCCGCCGCTGTAGTTTAACGCAGAGTGTACTACAACTCAAATGTCTCGGCCAAGATCTGGAAGAGGTAGAATTTATGGACCCACCAGATTTACATTCTGGTGCGTGTTGGTTCCGACGCGCTTGAACCCTTTCTGATGACAACACAGTGGTCTACGCCCTGAAAACGCTTTGGTTGTTGGGTGCATTGGATAATTCCAAGACTCTGACTACGCTTGGTCGGCAGATGGCCATCTTCCCTATTGAGCCCTACCTTGCTCGTGTTATCCTCGCATCGAAAGCGCACGGGTGTACTTCTGAAGTAATCGACATTGTCGCCTTGCTATCCTCCTCGTCCAAACTTTTTCTTGATATTTCGGACCAGCGAGACGCCATCGCAGACACACGCCGCCAATTCCGACATCCAAGCGGTGACCACCTCACGACGCTCAACGCCCTCCGGTCCTACCAAGAAATCGCAGCCAGCGAAAGTAAAGGCGAGCGTAAGGAATGGTGTCGGAAGCATTACCTGAACGAACGAACATTTACGGAGGCCCTTAAAATCAGGGACCAGCTGAGAGTAACATGTCAGAGGGCGGGACTCGACTGGAGGACATCGAGGAGCGATATGGAGGAGCCCGTGTTGAGGTGTTTTACCGAAGGACTGATGCAGCAGAGCGCGCTGTTACAGCCAGACGGGTCGTATAAGCAACTCATGGGACAGTTCGTCGTTAAAATTCACCCTGGGTCGACGCTGTGCGACAAAAAGGTGCCGGCGATCATATTTGACGAGCTGGTAGGTCAATGTATTTTTCCTCTTTTCTTAGTTCTGGTTTGTTTATGCGTCCCGCAGGTGTTTACGAGTCAGATTTACGCACGAGGGGTCTCCTCTGTACCGCGAGGGTTCCTCAATGGCATTACCAGTAGATGATAGTGCAAGTGTGTTCATCTACAATCTAATCTGATCTTGGTCAGTGGGGCAGTGCCTCGTATTGCAACCGACCTACCAATCCAAGCCGGCATGACCTGTATATGTGTCATGTGGGGGTCATATTGCTGGCATCATTTCATGATTTCCCTAATGAGTTGCCACAGTCGGGCACCCGCACTACGTCCACCTTCTGAACGGTCGTCCTGCAAATTGTTAGACTCAAGGGCCACGCAATGAACAGGCTCGACGAAGGAGAAATCTCGGAAGAACCTCTCCGCAGCATTCCTGGAAATGCGCCCGTTGAAACCAAAGGTGCGCCCGCGTCGTTGAATGTCTTGGACGGCCTCGTGGTTGGTCACGTCGACTCACACATGTCTTCCTCTTTGTAGAACTTGTCCAGCGTTTGTTGGAGTTGTTCATGAACGAAGGGTTCGGGACGCGGACGGCGCGAGGTTTGGACCTCGTCGAGGTCTCAATCGTACCCAATTCCGATGAACCAAGGAGACGAGAGACGAGGGTGGTATTGGAGATGACTGTCACTGAAGGTCTGTAAACAAAAACGAATCGGGGAAAGTCGGACCCACCCTGGCCCCCGACCACGGTCGACATCGTTTGACGTGCAATGCTCACCATCATGTTCTACATATACTATCATATATGTTGCCCCTTGCGGCCCCATGATCGGCCTCGTTCCTCGATGAGCAGATGTGCTGAACTCTGCCGGGAAGATGCACGGTGCCTGTATCGTACATCTCGTCGACATGTACGTATTCCGCATGCAATTCCCGGTCTCTTGTCGTCTTGTTGACATGTACACAATGCGTTGCAGATGTACGACGCTCCCAATCTCCGCCATGTCGTTTGCAAGTGGCGGGAGGGGTTCGCCGGGGGTGTCGCAGAATATCAATGTCATATATCATGCGCCAGCAAGCCTGCAAGTGTTTCTTCTTCTTCTTCCTTATTGGCGACTGGTCTCTGAAGTGGGTACATGGCGACAGGGGTGATAAACTCAGGTTGATCAATACGAGCACGACGATCGGGTCACGGGCGTGGAGCGCACGAATCGAAGTGAGTACTGGCCCCCCGTGGTTGTTTACACTGCGGATTCGGGAACGGATGAAATGACTGCCCACACAGATATGGGATATGACGCATCACCGACTCGTTGCGTCTGCCACGCAAGTCAAGATGGAAGCCTCGCCGTCGAAACTGTAACATCCTATCCGACGGCCCCATCCACGTCACGGCCGCGAGAAAGATCCTTTGGTTTGATGGAATCTGGGCGTTTCTGATGGTCGAGTACTTGGATGGTCGGACGAGGCAACGCTCGGGTACTATAGACAATTGGATTATGAGACGGCCCGAGTCTCGCGACGGCGCTCGTTACCATTAATCGTGTACCTGCCCTTGAATATTTAACCAACGTTTTGAGTAGCGACGGAACCGATTTCTAGACTTGGGCTCACCCTGCCAATCAAGCGTGTACAGTAGTCATACTGTCGCGGGATGAAGCTATAGCCTGGCAGCGCAGTTTTATTACGAGACTCCGTGGAATGGTCTTGATCTCACTTGAGATAAGATAACTTGGGGGTCCGATGCATCGGACTGCGTGACCGAGCCCGCGTACATACTATCATCTTCCCTGATCACTACCAACTCACTTGATATCAGGATGAACATCGATTTGCTGGAGACCTGTCTACTCACAGGGCGATGGGACGATCAGCTCTCTACTTTGTTGGAAACGCACCCTATAACGAAAATCGCCAAATCCGTCGTCGACGGTGACTTTCGAGCCGTGCTCACATCGACGTACGCTCAGGACGTTTTCAGAGTTCACCCCGCCGTCCCGTTCGACGAGCCTTTTGAGCGTCTTTTCCAGTGGGCCACCCCACCGCCCGTCTCGGACTCGGACGCGCAAGAGCACGAACTCGTCCGCCTCGTCCTGGGGGTGGCCTGTCTACACGCATTCGTCCAGGCGAACTGGACGGGCCCCGACCTCACCGTGACCCCTTCAGACGTCCTCGTCTTCCACAAACACCCCCCATCCCCCATCATCTCAGATCCCCTTCTCAACTCGAAAGCCGTCGCTGAACTCGCCTATGGCGGTGAACCCGCATATCACCTCGCCCAATCCGCCGCCTTTCTCCGGTTCGCGCAGATTATATTTAGCGTCCCTTTTACGCAGTTAAACTATACGCCCTGGTGGCGTTTGAGGGTATCCATCGTCCATGAACAGTTACTCGACGAAGCCGTCCCACTGCCGCCAGACGTCATACTCGGTTCCCTAATCCCCCTCATCGAGCGCACTACTTCCGACCCTGATCTCACTGGTCGTCTCCAGCTGGAACAAGGCCTCTTGGAGCACATATTCTCTCACGACAAGTCTGCCGCGGAGTACTTTGTTCGCGCAGCCCGCGCGACGGGGTTACAGTATGAACTCACAGGCGCGCTGGGAAAACGGACAAAGTTCCAGGAGAACGCCTTGTCCCAGCTCGTGCTTCTCGCCGAAAGCAGAAGGCGAGATGAGGACAATGATGTCTGTCAGCGCTCCTCCGCCGATATCAGTGTCAGTGCCTCCGTTGGACACTCTCAAAACGGCGGTGGCGGATCAGAGGAGGAAACGACGCGTATCAAACGTGATCTCCCAGAGACACTGCCATTAAATGATGATACCCTCCTCGAGCAAACTGAGTTCACGTCGTCAAATCCCTCTACGACAGCTTTGCTCCATCATCTCGATCCGTCCTCGCAGCCCCCGTTACACCCACTCGACCAATGCATACTCTTGTCCCTGTGTCTCAACGTGCGCAATACATCGCCTTCGCACGGTTTGACAGCCGAGCAGATGTCTCCTTACGTTGCCCGGGTCATATCACATCCTAGAAACTGGTCCGTTCACACCATGGCACTGCTCCTCCGATCCCGGCTCGAATCGGCTCGCACGCGGACCGTCGAACGCTCCACGTTACAACTCCAAGCGCTTGTAGATCAGATGTCCACTGCAGATTCGGAACTCTCGGAACGGTTACTCTACTTCCACTCGATCCCCTTGCCCAGTAAGTGGGAGATGGAACGTGAGCTCGCCTTGCGTTATCTCTCCATCGGTGTCGTCAAATCTGCACTCGAGATCTTCGAGCGGCTAGAAATGTGGGAGGAGGTCGTCAAGTGCTGGCAGTCGATGGAGCGTCGCGATCGCGCGATCACCATCGTCCGTGACCTTCTCCAAGGTCGAAAAGAAGAAGCCGACAGTGTCATCTCGAAAGGAAAAGACATTTCTTCTGCCCGACGGACCACGCTTGACAGCGCGAGAGAGGCCAAGCTGTGGTGCCTCCTGGGAGATCTCGAGCCCGAGCACGCTGTCACGCATTACGAACGTGCATGGCATTTGTCAAAGGAGACGTCGGGCCGTGCCATGCGTTCGTTGGGAGGATATTATTTCGCTCGCGGAGAGTTCGCGAGCGCTGTACCGTGCCTCTTGAAAGCGGTGGTTATCAACCCACCCCTATCCCGACCCTGGTTCATCCTCGGTTGCGCGTACATACGGATGGAGAACTGGGAAGGCGCACGTGATGCATTTAGCCGGTGTGTCACCATCGATGACGAGGATGCGGAGAGCTGGAATAATTTGGCGACCATCTATCTCCGCTTGGACGAAGCTCGCAAGGGCGCCATCCTAGAGGAACACAACGTACGCAAAGTAAGTTTCTCGCGCGCGCGAGAGGGCGGGGAATACTATTTTCCGGATCGAACTGATCATGACGGGTTTCGGTTCAGGGAAGCGACCTGTCCGGTAAATCCGTCTCGTTTTCGAACAAGACGCTCGCCTTTCGGGCGCTCAAGCAGGGCCTCAAATATAGATACGACAACTGGCGCATGTGGTCCAATTACATGATCGTAGCTGTAGACGTCGGAGAACTCTCGGAAGCATGCCGTGCACAGGCTCGTATCGTCGAAGAACGCGCTGCCAAGATCGGCGCGGAATGTGTGGACGAACAAGTTCTAGCGCGTTTGGTGGATGCCGTGACGAGAACACAGGATGACCCTGATCGTTTTGAATCCGCAGCCGCTGATGGTGGAAGAGACACAATACGAACACGTGAGCAGTATGATGCTGTCACTGATCCAAACCAAGGACGGGGATTGCTCCGACGCGTTTTGGATCTCTTTGAGCGGACGATCTTACCTCGCGTATCGTCCCCCGGCATCTTGCACGCCTACGCGCGCCTGCTCACATGGCAGACCCGGTGGGAAGACGCACTCAAGGCCTATTTGGACGGCTATCGTTGTGGCATGGCCGGGACGTTCGAAAGGGGAGGAGACACGGACGTTGAAAAGTGGCGTGACGCCGTGCGTGAGGTCGAGGACATCGTGGACGTTCTCAGAAATTTCGGGCCGCGGGTGCAAAGCGTCAATTGGAGACACCAGGGACGGAGTATCGTGCGGACGTTTGTCGGGCGATCAAAAGATTTCGAAGATGAACCTGAGTGGTCCCGGTTAATAGAAATCCAAAACGAGCTTCGGAGTGAGGCGTAGGTATGACGGTGGTAATATACGATAAGTCCTAAGCATTCAAAGGAGATATCGGTTCGAGTGCGAGGCGGAAACGAAAAGGCGTTTGCGGCGAGAGAGTAAAACACAGAAGCATGAAGCAAAAATGGAAGCAAAACGATGATGGCAGGGGGACAATGTTTCACAATGACCGGCGGTACAGGTCCGACGTGCCCACCGGATCTAGGTGCATAGGATGCGAAAAAAAAAAAAAGACAAATTGATATACGGCCTGGGCTCAGAGATGTGTGTATGCGAGGGGAATATGACGGCAGAAAAGAAAGCGAAAAAGGGTCTAGGTTTGCCAATTCAGCGCCATGGCCATGCGATTGAGGGTGAGCGTCGTCAGTATCTCAGTCACGACACTGAGACCGGCATGTTTGATAGTGATCCGGGCATTGAACACGTCCTCGGGTTGACTCAGTTCCCAAGTCGCGATGGTCGTCCGTCCATCGATGCACTGCAATAACGCAGTGCGTCAGACAACGGAACCTACGCATATAGACGCACAAAGACGTCAAGGATAAACCGAGGCCCTACCTCCATTTTTTGTGGAAAGATCTTCCACTTTAGTTCTTTCCCATGTTGTGTCGTAAAATAGCGTGATCTAGTACTCGCGTCAGCTATTCCATCCTTGCGACGAGAGGCTGCCCCCTCCCCCCTCGTTATCTGAAACGGGGGGGGGAACAAGCAAGGACGGCGGGGGGACGGGACGAGGGGGATGACATCTGGAGGGGACATACGTGCTGCTGTCTTTCTTTTGTCGGATATTATGTGCCATCGGAACTTCCATTCCGTTTCCGTACACGAGAAACCCGCGCGCTTTGTTCGGGCCGAAGTAGAGGTAGGCGTTGTTCGGGCCCATGATGCAAGGGTGTTGTTGACACCATTCCGGCTCCCGGGCGACCTGGACGACGATGTTGGGGCGTTCGTGGACCTAATAAGAGGGGGAGTCGGGGTCAGAACGGCGGCAGACGGGCCAAACGCCCAGAACGGATAGACCGACCGTTTTCCTACGAACACAAATGAGTCGGGTGAGCGGTTAGAACGCGGCAAGTGCAGACTGCAGACGTACACTGTGAAGGCAGGTCTACTTTCTAGATCTTCGAATCGGTGAGAGAAGAGATCGCCACCGAACTGCAAGAGAACGTATGTACCGGCCATTCTGGGAGGGGTGGAGGTGGGATGGAGAGAAAAGACATGAGACGGGTCTGCCTTTTCACTGAACAAGGGCCCTCTCGATCGGGAAGTCTATCATGAAGCACAGCCACAAAAAGAAGCCCACGTGGTATCCGAAGCTAGCCACGTGGGAGTGTACCATGCCCAATGGATTGGCTCCTTCCGAAGGCTCCAGTGCGGGTTTCATATATCTACCGCGTGGCTTTTTTTTTTTTTTTTTGCGAAAGATTATAATTATTTTACAAAAATGGACCACCGAATCTTGAGCCATGTGTGATCCTCTGGTGCTAGGTGGTTACACCAAACAAGAGATCATGGGTCCGTGTGTCTCTCAAACTACTTTTCTGGAGGGGAGTCAGTCGTACACTTGGAAACAAGGGTCAGTCACGATGCGTCAGTGAGTGCGGTTGTCATACCATGAACGATACCTGGCCACGGCATCTGTCAGTGAAACATTCGCCACCGCGGACGCAACAAACGGAACGGACCATAGAACAGGGTCCAGACGAGAATAAAGGTAAAGATATTGTCTTGGCCAGGGTTGACCAGTTCTCCGAGACCGCCAGATAAGTATTTTGCGGGCTTGCGCTTGCAATTGATAGCGTATATCACAAACGACGTCGACAGCACGGACGCGGCGAACAAGGCGAAGCCGTGCCAGTTCTCAAGGCCGAGTATGCCAGCGACGGCGCCAGCAAAGCATGCGGAGAGAAACTTGACGGAGGCGAGGGATTGGTTGTGCAGTAGATTCGGCGCAAAGACCAGCGTTTGGCTTGCTGGATCAGAGGGCGATGCCATCGATGGGGACAGGTGGAAATGGTCGGTGCGGTGCTCCCAGAGTTGGAATTCCCACGACCTATCCCAAAAGTGTGGAAGGGTAACTAAAAATGCCCGGTGACCTTATGCCAAGTCGGCGGCCTGGAGGTTCTCCATTCCATACGGGGATCGCAGGGGCGACTAGGTTTTGGAGTAATAACGCGATGGCAGAAGCCACGATTGCTACGGGAACACTCGCTTAATGATCGTATGAAGGGTCGAATGCGAAGATCTCTCTGGCATTGAAGCCAACTGACACCGTCGTCTGCGTGCCGCGGTCCAGCTGCCCGGTCCCATACGTACACAGAACCAAGTCAGACATGAGAACAGCCCGTAGAATGATCGTCGTGGTACCATGAGAACTGCTGAGGTTCTTTGCTCTCAGCGTTTCGGAGCGATCAAAGGCCCAGCTGGTGACCACCGCGATCACAACTAGTTGCCGCGCGAGTCCCCACATCGCCATCCTTTTGATCCCCGCATCATTGACACTGACTCTGACACATCCACCACTCCTCCACACTACCCTCACCTTCGTCGCTCCACCATGTGCAAGGCACCAGACGATCCAGCCATCAAAGTCGGCGTGATTGGCGCCACTGGCACGGTCGGCCAGCGTTTCATCACCCTCCTCGCAAACCATCCATGGTTCACCATCCACGTCCTCGGCGCCTCCGCCCGATCTGCTGGAAAACCCTACTCGAAAGCCACAAACTGGAAACAGACGACGCCGATACCCACCATCGTGAGAGACACGATCGTACGCGAGTGCCAGCCCGAGCACTTTAAAGACTGCGCCATCGTCTTTTCTGGCCTCGATGCCGACGTCGCCGGAGAAATAGGCAAGCGCTCGTTCTCGTTCTCCCCACCCTCCCCGACTCACTCCCTCTCGCCCACTCTCTTCCTTTTTTTTCTCTGATAGAGGGCGCCTTCAGAGCAGCCGATCTCGCCGTCTTCTCAAATGCCAAGAACTACAGACGTGATCCCTTTGTCCCCCTCGTCGTCCCCCTCGTCAACACCTCCCATCTCGCTATGATCGCCCAACAACAAGCCCTCCATGATCCCCCCCTCAAAAAAGGCTTCATCCTCACCAACGCCAACTGTTCCACCACAGGTCTCGTGATACCTCTCCGCGCACTCGAAAAATCCTTTGGCCCGATCGAATCCTGCATCGTCACCACGATGCAAGCCATTTCCGGTGGTGGTTATCCCGGCGTACCCAGTCTCGACATCGTCGACAACGTCGTCCCTTACATCCCCGGCGAGGAGGAAAAGATGGAATGGGAGACGCTCAAGATCCTTGGAAATCTGGTGGACGGGGATGACGGCTTGAAAGCGTTCGATATGCGCGCCTGTCAGCCCCTACGCGTGTCTGCTTCGTGTAATCGTGTCCCTGTCATTGACGGACACTTGATCACCGTCTCCGTCCGTTTCGCGCGAAGGCCACCGCCGAGCCCGCAGCAAGTGCGTGAGGCGCTTGTTGCGTATACCCCCGACGCACCTGCTTGCCCTTCCGCACCCGTGCATGCCGTATTTGTCCACGAAGAGTCCGACCGCCCTCAGCCTCGCTTAGATCGGTATTACCAGGATGGTGCAGGGGTCTCTGTTGGCCGGGTACGGCAATGCCCTGTCCTGGACGTCAAATTTGTCGTGCTTGCCAACAATGTCTCCATCGGTGCTGCGACAAGCAGTATCATCAACGCGGAGCTGGCGGTTCTGAAGGGGATTGTCCATTGAATGTTGTGTGCTGTGCAATTATTGCAAGCGAGCGTACTACAGTATCTACTACGATTGGATTTAGGTCAAACATACGTAGAGCAAGATTTAGGATCAGAGCAAATGTCGATCAAGAGTAATGGTATGGTACTGCAGAATTCTATTATAGCAACGTGCCAACAGCCGGTCTGCTGTTGGGGAGCGAGGATTTACTCCGTTCGTGAAGAACGGTCGCGCATCCGAACAAATGTCTCAATCAGGCTCATCATGTTACCAATCCCCTTCTCTTCTGGGAGCCAATCACCGTTGTTAACGCAGAGAACCTTCATCCGTTCGTGGTACAGGAGGTCCGGAAGTAATTTCGGTGTAATCAGGAAGTATTGGCAGCTGTCAGGCTTGCAGGTCACCTCCACCATGGAATTGTGCACCGCGCGTTCTGCACGCTGGTCCATTCCCTAATACGACCAAATTGATATGGATCATTCGTCGGCGGAGGAATGGACCCACTTGGTTAATCTCATCCACCAAGGAGAATGGTGTTCGTGCTTCTTCTGTCAGACTCATCAGATAAAGGATAGTCGTCAGGGAACGCTCCTGAAAGAACGGCATCAATATGGTCATCAAATTGAGACCGAACCGCAGCTTACTCCGCCAGACTGCCTCTGGCCAGTCAGAAGCTGCAACTTCTCCTTATTACGGAATTTTACGAGGATGTCGATGGCCCACTTGTCGTAATCTTCATGTGGGCTAATCCTGATCTCGCCAGCACAACCAATCCCTGTCCGTCGCGTGAGGTGCGGAGTAACCGCTCGGGCAACCCAACTTACGATCAAAGGCAGACGAAAACTTCTCTCCAATGCTTTCCACGAGCCTTTCGAGAGCAGGTTGCCAGTTATCCTATTTCTTTAGTCAGCCAAGAGCTTCCCTTTAGTCAGTTGTGCGAAAAACCTCACGTACTCTGGCAGCTCCGATTTCCCGCTCTAACCGTTGACTGGTCTTCTCTCTCTCATGCAATGTATTGGTAAGCTTTGCGATCTGAAAATGAATTAGCACACGTCTAAAATTACGAAAGTGGCTGAACACACCTCTGTCTTTCTTTTTTCGTACTGGGCAATCACTCCTGGATTCGTCTGCATGATCATTTCTAGGTTGGCTTGTTGAGTCTCGAGATCCGCCCGCAGTTCCTCTACTGTTCGGTCGTGAATAGATCCATCCTTGACGGCGCTCTATCAGCATCCCGTACTTCTCGAGAACAATAATGAAATCCAGGGTCTACGCACCACTTCCATTTTTGCGAATTCGTCTTGGAACTCTTGGTCCATGCCTCGCACGAGAGCGACACTCAGATCCCGCTTTTCCTTGGCATCAGCCTTCAACGTGACATAGGTACGGTGAGCTGTGCACATGGATAAACATATGCCCGCGGAAATAACATGATGATTCACCGTCCTCAAACTCGGCAAGCCCTCGCTGATACCCTGCATCTTTTTCCTGACATAGGGCCTCAAGTGCGTTCTTGTTCGCGCCGACTTGCAAAAACTCAAGCCCGCTACGTGTGGCAGCGGCTTGATCGGCAACGGCAGCATTGATGAGTTGCTAGATAATCGGCAGTGCATGAGCGTTCAGAACCGACTTGGCAAAGACAGTAAAACTGACGGTATACTCCAGTGAGACCTTTACGCGTTTCCTCGACAATTCCAGCAATCTCTTCTTGAGACGAGTCCGTTCCTCATCAGCCGAGGGAGCACTTTCTAACACCTTGAGCTTATTCTTGCCGGTCACTACCGATGGGTCGCAACTGTTTGTATGAAATACCACCGAATAAAGTGTTCAGCGTACCAATCTTGGCGCGTAATGTCGCCAGATGATTCTCCGCATTGATCACTGCTTTCTTCCGTCCACCAAGAATTTCCTTCAAGGGAGTTTAGCCGAATAATGTCGCCGGTGAATTGAGAACACCTGACAAATTTCTGCTTATACTGATTTTCCTTCTCTCTGATTGTTCGTTCCTCTGCTGCGAGGGTATTGGCACCCTCATTGATACCCTCAAGGGCTTGCCTTGCTTCTTGGATAATTTGATCCAGTCGTCTTTTGATCTCAGGGTCAACTGCAACCCTGTAAGGTCATTTCATAAAGAGAAACTTCAAGAAACCCACTAGCACTGCTAACGAGATTGCGAGCTGATCGAACTTCACGTGTCGTGTTTTGCGCAGCACGCCTCCCGTATCGCGAGCGCTGGACCATGTTGATCACGGTTCCGGCTATGAATGTGGCTCCGCCACCGTCTCCGCGGGGACCAATACGCGAGACAGCCTCCATAGCATTGGCTACGTTGACCTTCGAACCGTCGAGGGCAATGGCCTGCATGAAACGTATAGGTCGGGGGCAAAAAGAACAGAAGGACGACGCACCGTACGATGCAGATTTATTTCTCGACTCAGGTACCACAACAAACCATCGGGACAGTTGATTTTAGCAATAGCATACGTGTCAAAACCCAGGCTCTTGAGCTGCCCAGAGTGAGAAAAGTCCAACGGTGAAACCTGGAACAAACCTCTTCATTGCTCATTGGTGGGCCGACATGATCAACTTTGGGACGGAACCAAGTGTTTATTCTGGCATCTTTCCTCAAGCCCGCCTCGTTCGAGTCGTTCAAGCAACGATTGAGCAATTCGTAATCCTCTTCGCATTGTGCGACAAGGGTCTTGAGGCGAAGGCGATTGTTAGGAACCATCAAGGATAAATGCATCAATGGTCATCTACCTTCAGTTGATTGGCATTGAAGCAAGCCTCCACAGCATTCGTAAACCTCTTATCAGGTACGCTGCAACAGATCATGGGTGGCTCAAACACCTCCATCTTGAACCTACTCTGGTTGTTACGAAGCCATGCGACCGCGTCGGCATGGTCCCGATCCCATGAACGGAGGTTCTCGAGCTTCCGATGGCGTTCGTCCTCTAACCTTTGCAACCTGGCGCCATGAATAATGAACAAATAGATCAAGGGTGAGTACGAATCTCTTACTGGCCCATAGCTTCGTCGATCTTTACTTTCTGTGCGGCCGATGCATCAATATTAACTTTCTGACGGTCTTGCAGTTCTTCCATGCGGTTCTTCGTAAGGTTATGTTCCATGTTCAATTGACGCTAATTTGCAGGGAGCGTAAGCGCCGTCAACCATAGCGTTATTGAAAGATTACAACTGACAATCTCATTATTTATTGCTTGTAGATCTTCTAGTACAGGTGGATCATCGATCTCCTTCTGCATATTCCTGATCTGGTTTTCGAGGTCCTTGATTTTCTTCGCACGGTCTTTCTCAGCACGCTTCAATCCAACAAGTGTGTTAGTGACTTCCTCGGCATCGTTCTCCTGCGGGGAATTGAGTATTTGTTGCTCGGAGGGTGGTGTAACTGAAACGAACAAGCTTGTCGCTTTCCTGCCATCTTGCCTTCATCTGCTGGAACTTTGCCTTGGATGCATTCTTCTTCTTCTCTCGAGCTTTCTCAAATTCCTTGTACTGGGCAGCTAATTGTCTATACAGCCGTTACACAACCGAGTCTCCATGAAGGGGATGCAAACTCACTCGCGCTTCGCGTGGACAGGAGCGTTTTTGTCTCGGAGTGCCGTAACACGAGCATGGAGTTCACGCTGGCGTTCCTTGGCTTGTGCATAGCGTTCCTTCACCTCGTGGTATTCGTTGACAGGGATCAAAACTCTCAATATAGCGATCTGGGGAATATTAATACGATGGAGGTCGACTGCAAAAGAATCGAACTTGCCTCTTTCTCGATCCGCATGCGCTCTTGGTACCTTACTACGTCTCGCTCAAGCTGAGCATTTCGCTCCTCCATTACTTTGAGGGACTCTTGTTCCTCTTTTATCCGCTGCGACAACCGTGTCAACAAACTCGACGAGTCTTGGTATGATGGGTAGACATTACCTCTTGAACAGCCTTGAGTTCCTTGCCAGAAGTAATGAGGGTATCATGCCACTGTGTTAAATTGGTATCACCAGCAGCTCGCTGAGTCTCCCTAAGCAATTGCTGGGGAGTCATCTGTGCAAACCCGGAGACTTTGTCTTGAGGGAGAAACGAGCTAGAAATGGCATATATGCAGTCAGTATGCGAGATATCATCAGTTCACAAACATTCATTACCAAAGGTTGCCGACTTGGACGTTTAGCCTTGCCATACGACTGGATATTTCTTTACCAGTAGTTTGCTGGCCATTGAGAGTGAACGTAGAGGACCTAGTCTTCGCACTGAGGTTGCGCCGAATGACGAGGTTCTGCTCGCCTTTGGCTCCTTTCAATTCGATTTCGACATAACCCGTTTCCTTATCATTTTTGACAAAAGAACTGATCTCGCTCGCACGACCCAAGATCTGGAGGTAGACGTCAATGACTGATCCCCAGCGTACCGGGCAGACTGACACTAGGAGGCCAATTCAGACCAAGGCAGATTGCGCATGCGATGCTACTCTTGCCAGTGCCGTTGGGACCGAGAATCATGTTTAGATAAGGACCTGGACGAAACTCTACCCAATCGTAGGTAACGAAGTTCTGCAATTGGATACGGACTATGGACCCGGGAATGAAGCTATGAGGATGTCATAAGAGTAATCCATTTCAACGCCACCAAAAAGGAGCGGCCTACCCATCACTGTCTCGAGGAAGCGTTTGGACGCGCTCTCGTTGCACCTGGTTCGGGCTCGAAGGAACGGAAGCGCCGACCGAGTTGACCCTAGCGCGCTTGCGCCCCCTAGGCGTTCTCTCCTCTTCACCATCGCCATCTTCCTCACCTTCGGCGTCTTGATCTACCCCATCTCCTTCCGCGCCGTTAAGTTGGGAGGATATATGTGCCTCTTCTTCCTCTTCGTCAGACTCGACGCGTCGTGTTTTCCCATTTTTGGCGTTCTCCTGTTTGAACTTCACTTGTTTTCCTGTTGCGTTTGCCACGGCGTTCTCTTTGAGAGAGTCATCATCATCTGTGGAAGCTGCGCGTGTACGACGTGCCATTGCTGTCGCGTCTTCGCGAGGTAAAACACGGAGGAATCAATGCAAGAGAGAGACGCGTGCCCTCGGAATGGTACTTTAGGGCAGGTCATTGCGAGTCGCGGTCTGTCACATGTCACTACCGGTCCACTCGCACGCCTTACCGATAGTGCTCATCTTTGACTATAACTACAGTTTCAGTCCACACAATCCCACCCCACATGAGCATTCGGAGGAAGAGTACTACACACGATCTTGCGACCCTTCGTTTACACCCAGATGGGTCTCGTGTTCAGCAGTCCTCCGGAAACGCCAGACATCGCACAGCAAGGTCTACTGTCGTAGATTCAAGAGGAAATTGGATTGCAAAAGATGCCGGGGGCAAGAGTTCAGTCAAGAAACGGAGGAACCCCAACAGCTCACGTTCAGACAATGCTGGTGGCGAGTTTATCGACCTCTCCGGCGACGAGGAACATGCACGCAGCAAGAGCAAGGGTAAGCAGCGAGCTCGCGACAGCCAAACCCCGGACGAGGACCCGCTTCCAGAGCTAGAGTCGGATGCAAGGACTAGACAGCGTCTCTCCTTCACGCGCGATCTCAGTTTTCTAGACCCTCTTCCGGTCTCTGTCTCGTCTCTCGAGCAAGACGCACATCATTCAGACGCCGCCTCTGCGGGAGGGCTAGTCATCCCTTTCCCGGACCCACCCCCCGTAAGCTCACTACCTTCGGCATGACAGTCTCGCCCTGATGTCACTCGAGGACTTGTTGAAATCCATCCACCATTTTGCCAGCTGCTACTATCGCGAAAGAGGGCAGCTATCTGATAGTAGCAGAGATTATCGTGGAAAGAAAAGGGAAAGGTACCAGCAATCACAGGGAAATATCCATACTCTCGCTGCCAACGCTCTCCAACACCAGAACACCGACCCTGAGACTGAATTCACGGAAACGGAGGACGAGACCACTGAAGAGGATGAAGGCGAGGGCGAGGACATGAATGCCGAGGACAGAGGGGGAGAAGGACCCGGGATCAAAGTGGACACTTACAAGAAGGATATGTACAAAGCCTTTGATGGTTCTACCCTCATGGCCATAGGTCCGTCGACGAACTTCGAGTCGGAAGCTAACTCAACATATTGCAGGTATCGTGCTGCAGGAATATGTAGCACATACACTCTCATCCAGACCTCGTACTTCAGAGGAACCTCGAAGCCCGAAACGGAGACGAACCGGGTAGGAGAACCATAATAGTTAATATTTTGTCGGAATGGTCGTCATACAGGGATAATAGAATGCAGATATATTATGCAGAGCATGAGAGGTATACAACGAGAGCTACTTCGACAGTGACGAAGGTGCCGAGACTTTGTTCTTGGGACCAAGATTCAAGATGTAGTCGTCCGTCAAAGTACCATCCTCCCACCGCTTCAGGATATTATTGCCGTAGATGCCCGGATTTGGCCCACCGAATACCTTGAGTCGCGCCATGCGCCGGTCTCGCAGCTTGTTTTTGGGTAACATGCCTGAGACAGCATGATAGATGATCTAGCAGGGAAACCATACATAATCAGGGACTCGAACTACAAGGGGGGTGAACATACCTCGTTTGGTTTCTTTTCCATCACAGTCTTATAGGGTGTTTCCTTGAGACCACCCGGATACATGGAATGTTTTCGGTATACAAGTTGCTCGTCCTTCCTCCCCGAAACCTTGATATTCCGCGCGTTGGTCACCACGATATAGTCACCACAATCCACTAGACAATAATCAAACTAGATTCAGAGGTATAACACGACAGCACTTACCACCTTTGTCATATATTGGCTTATGCTTGCCCATGAGCACAAGCGCTATCCTCTCTGCAAGTTTTCCTAACACTCTGTTCGATGCATCGACGTGATGCCACGCCCGAACATAGGCAAGCGCGGTCTGTCATTTTCATAAGTAAGTCCCACCCCCGCAGACCGGACAGAAGGTGCTGTACATTACCAACGGCTTGTGACATCCTCGAAGTTCCCAATGAAACAGATTTGAAACGGAATATCAGGGAAAGCAAACACGTGATCAATATTCAATCTGCTTATGTAAGCAAAAGAATCGATATCCGCAACCTTGTCCGCAACAGAAAAATTCGATTTTCAGGTGAACTTCAGTCTCGCTGAGCTGTACATACATCACTCCTTCCGAGTCATGGGGAGACAGGTTTCACTTTGATTCGAGGAAAATTTTCAAACTTTATGTCTCCAGATATCACAAACGCGAATCATAAATTGAATGGATAAACACACGGTACGTGCGGGGGCGATACCAATTTACCAATAGAATTCACGAACTGGTTGGAGAACGCTGCGTCAATAAAATTAGGTCAAGTACAAGGACACATTGTGCATGTCTCAGGTAGCTCAATATTGCAACAGACGAAAAAAAGGATGATGACAGCCAACAGTAATTGTTTTACTCGGCCTTTCTCGTGGCTCTGATCAAGTCGGACGCCTGAAAACACATCGATCAGTAATGTCATCGCGTGACAGGAAGGTATACACTCCCCTTTTCTCCGATGGCATAGGCAGTGTCGAGTAAATGCGCAGCGAGATGTAGTGGCGCGATAGACATATCCACCACGCGCACATTTTCTGTTCCACTATCGCATTTATTGAAGTCAACCATTGAAACACACATACCATGCGCAACTCACTAGACACGCAGTTCATTGTCAACTACACCACCGAGCGACTTTGGAGCCATCGCTGCCGTTCCTGAATTCTCATCAAAGACACCAAAGGAGGGATATCGCTAAATACTACGCACCAATGGGATGCTGAGTAGAGCGAAGGCAGCTGCGTACGTAGTTCTCAAAGTCTGCGTACGTTTGGACTTCTGGGCCAGGCGTACTCGGTGCAACGATGATATCTTTGAGCGGTGCTGTCTCGGTGATCCTACGCACAAACTGTGTAGCTTTCGTCAAGACCTTGGTATCTTTGGTTCACATGGTCAAAACCCATGACGAGCGTCAGAAAGGGGGGCGGCATTCACCATATAAGTTATCCAGATAGTGTGGGTTGATATTTGGAGGATCCAGGGGGTTGGAAGATGAAATGTGCTATGAAGGTGAGGGTTGTAGCACTCGAGAGCACGCTAACGATGGAACGAAGCGTACTGTTGAACCACGTGCAACGGGATGCTGAAGCAATGGCACTAGTAAGTTATCACCGGCTGAGCCGGAGAAAACACCATGTTCACGTACAGGGAGTGATACCAACAGACTGATGTAGGACGTGTTTTTTTTCGGTGCGGAAGCGAAAACTTTGGGGACCATGATAAGCTCCACATCACCTACCTCATTGTGTTCCAAATATCCCCGCTGAACTTCCAGCTGCCTTTTGTGAAAAGGGTTGTCTGCTCTAGAAATTTCTTTGTGCAGTTCCGTCTTCAGTTCATCCACTTCTTCTTCCGTCAGGAAGTTCTTGAACTTGATGAAACTGTATGCAGAAACCGTCGTCGCGTAGGCACCAGTCCTCTTTTCACGGCTGACGAACAATACCAGGTCAGCCAGAAATTGTAACCGCCGAGTACAGAGTCTGACTATTCTTTCCGCTGCTCTGCCTTATATTTAGGGTCATTTCGTAAACGGTCTATTGGCATTTAGTGCTCAGGGGGCTCTGATGTTGATGTCAAACTGGAGCCCACCGAAAGTAAACACGCCTTCCTTGACAATAAAGTCGGAGGCGACAAATGGGTGCTCTTGCAAGTTCTCACCGACAGTGGGAAGGTCTACAACCGTTGAGATGTTGAGCTGCGAGAGTATTGCAGGGTTACCAACACCACTAAGCTCGAGGAGTCGAGGGGTGTTATAAGCACCTATGAACAAGACCGACCAAGTCACCTATCTAGGCATTCATGACGTCGCCTAACTCACCACCAGACATGATTATTTCCTTGCTGACTTTCAAGTCAAAGGGGAACACCTCCGAAGTAACCGGGAACCTCCAGTTAACACCCCCCAAACACGCTAATCCGACAGCCTTGGCATCTTGGGCGCTTTTATTGGAATCAAACAGGATCTTTGTTGCGTAAACACCCTTCAAAATAACGAGATTTTGTTGAGGGAAAGTCGAATTCGGGTTCCGCAAGTAAGCGTTAGCAGCGTAGGATCGTGTCCCCTCCTCCCGGTTCACTGCCGTATCAATATTGAATATGCCAGTCGAATCACCATGTCCCTGGCCGTTTACATCAGTTTTGTAATTTCACAATGTGATTAAGAGGTTTCATACAGGGCTTCTATTTGTCTTGATGCCAAAATTACGGATTGTCTCAATCGTTGGCTTCAACAGGTCGGTGTAAACAGTGTTATGCGTGGAGTGTACCGCTCCGCGATGCCCACGGAATGCTGGTTCTTCTCGGCGTGCCTCTTTTTCTTCCTCTTTTGTGATTCCGGGAAATATTTGATCTGTTCCCCACACGCATGCTTCATAGCGTTCTTCAGATTTGAAATAGGGGAGGAGACCATTCCAGTCCCACCCACGACCGAACTCATTCCAGGCATCATATTCGGGGCTGGAGGCACGCATTCTGACAAGGTAATTGATCGCACTTGATCCTCCAAGCAATCTCCCACTGGAGTAAATGCAGAGAATCAGGAAGACTAACGCCCTGAAGTAATGAGAGCAGCACATACACAGAAGTGAGTACTTCGCGGCCATTCAGATTTGGTTGGGGGACCTGAACCAACGGTAAGCAGGGTCACTAAACGCCACAAGAAACGCACTGTGTGATAGCTCCAATCATAATCTTTATCTCCGACTGCCATGCCATATGCTCCTAATGCAACCATACTTGAGATCGATAAAGCAGCTCTACAACAAAATTACAAACCTGGAACATCCTGAATTTGCACTCAGTCATAGGTGACACCATCGAGTTAGTACGACTTACTATCACAGCATCTTTGCGATACGTGCCAGCTTCAATCACGCATACAAATTGTCCAGACTTCAAGCTTTCTGCCAATCTAAGGGAAGTATTCGCCATCAGCGAGATCAAACGTGAACTGAGCGGTCCTAACCTAGATGCAAGAGCTAAGCCAGCTGTACCACCGCCTGATAAAATATTGGTACTCGTGCCACATTAGTCGTGAGCACTTACCAACGACGATGTACTCGAAACAGGGGGTGGGGGTGGAATCCTTGATTATTTCATGACCGTTTAGGTTGGATTCCATGTCCTTGCGCGTCTGAGCGATGCTTTGCTCAGCAGGGTGCGGTGCGGAAAAGTGTGTCGACAGCAATTTCTGGATGAAGAGTGTCGGGCCAAGACACCAGGTGGACATGGTTGGCGAGCTTCCTCGGGTCTGTCATAGGAAATAAAAGGGTCTTTTGCCGCCCACAGACTATGGTTTGGATCAAAAGATTCCAGGGTTCCCGGCGCAATGCGGGAATGGGCTTCGCTAGTTTCATTTTGGAAGTTTGTCCCATTGAGATAAATTCCTTCTTGATCATTTTGCGACATTTTCCAACCACAGCCCCTGGCGGCCTGTGGTAGAATCGTCAAGTGACATCGTTACACACCCATCTTGCAGATGGAGGACTTGTTTGAATGACGCTGTCGACATTCAGAACCTCGCGTGACGCCGGCTCGGCATTTGGTGCATATGACCTACTAGGTACATTTACTAATCATCCCTCTCGCCCCACGTCAGGGGTGCGCAATGCCCCTTCCCCGCACTAATTCAGATCGGCCACAATGAGGCAACTGGAAGTTGGAATTGAGTAAAATATACTCATTGATAGAGGGTGGGATGGAAGCAATAATGATTAGCGCTAGGTGGCGTGGAGTCACCACGTATTCAAGCGAACTCCAAGTTATCCGAGCAAGTTCCACCAACCTAGAACGAAAATACACCAAAGCCTGTCTCTCGCAACCTGGATCTCTTGTAGGCTGTCTCCATTCAAGATTTCGGTTCAGACCCCCCGGCGGAAATGAACCAGATTGTCATACTCGGCTCTCCTGGGACGAGTTGAACGTCAGAAACAAATTGAACGTCCTTCAGGTTGGTCAAGACCTGCAACCTGCCAGACTTACCCGTTAATTTCTCCATTGTGCACGAGCCGCGCAGGCCCGGGGAAAACGTTCCTAGCTTTTGATTCAGCGTCAAATCTTGACGTACATTGTATGTAAATTGGTGCATTGCTTGCGGTGCACACGGTCGCTCCGCGCTAAACGCCGGTCTTCCAAGGACTCCTAGAGGATGGCAAGAGCAAATTTGGCAGTGCTTCATTGTTGCGCCAAAGACGGTGAGCTACACGAGGAGTCAAACTTTCAAATCCGAACCTGAGTCGCAGAGTTCCCTGTTGCAACGTGACTGAAGACGGATGAAAATATAAACATACGCGGTGCCCGCAACTTGCAAATAGTATCCCCGCTCGACTTCAACTTCTTTGTGCATCTCTTGGCTTAGTTGGGCGGCGCACTAGTCTCCCAAAGTAAGAATGGTGGTTAAAGAGTTCACAACGGCATTGGGATCGCAATTAGCCAGCAGGTAAATCGCAATCTCAGTGGCACTTGGCCGTGTGCCAAGGAGCATCGGAGCCCAAGCAAGATAGAACATGTACTGGAACAAGTTTGACAGTAGGTGTCGTACAGACCTATTTCACCAACGAGGGCGCTAAATATATTAGATAGATATGCCGCTACTTTTTCCCTCGGCGCTTACTGGGAGTCTTCTGACCACTGGTAGCAGTGGTCTTTGCCTCTGCTTTCGGTGCGACGGGTCGTTTCGCGGCTGCCCCTGGCTTCACTTGCGACTGGCCTTGGGCCGTTGGCTTGTGGAGGAAGTTTAAGAGGAACGTCCCCACACCTCCGCTGATCATATACAGCAGCCACTTGGGAACTCGAACGAGGTAGTTGTAGATCGTCGCCAAAAAGAGTGCGAAGTAGTCAAGAACCCATTCCCTGTGATGCAGATCAGTCCGTAGAGGAAACATGTTGTGGGACTCATTCCAACCTGTCTCCTCCTGGGCCGTACACGGACGCCCAAGGCTCCTTCTGGCGCCACCCTTCCTCCTGGAGAAATTGGTGTAATACCTCATCACTGAGTCGAACCTGGCCAGCTTTATAGAATCGGAGAGTTTTTCCTCGATCCTTCAATACAACAAGTATGGGTGGACTGATGAAATAGTTGAACGATACGGAGCAACGACGAAACACGCAGATACGCACGTCCACACCGCCCATTTGGTGGTAATTACAGTGACATTCAAGTAATCAATCCTTCCAAATCGAACATGCTCCAGGTCGCCTTTCTCGAGGGTATAGTTATATGCTGCATCAAAGGCCTGGTCCACAAATTTAGAGACTCCCTCTGGTTGCCCCGCGGTAGTAGTTCTGCAACAACGCGCTCGATGTCGGTATGAAATGAGCGGGGAAAACTGGCTTACACTACGATGAACCACACGCGTTCCTCCTCCTCGCCTGATGTCATCTCCTCGTTTATGATCAGGTCTGCATAGTTGGAGTCTGTGATAAGAGGGATTCGCTCATCCCAGTACGCGGGAGGTGTTCCGGTAATATTAAGGCCAATGGCCGAAGAAAGCGCCGAAAGAGGACCACCGGTCACCAAACTGTCGAGAAACGACGGCTTCGGTGAGGTTATTCTTCGTTGGCTAGCCGTTTCAGTAGGCTGGGGGGCCTGGGACTGTGCATGGACAGGCAAAGTCGGTACTGGCTGTCCAGGAGTCCACCCTGCCGAGAAATATTGGGCGTTGGCAAGTCTGGCCACGCACAGGCTCGATACCAGAGCTAGCAACTTCATGAATAGCGGTGGATGCAGTGATGAGAACAAAAGATATATCATAGGTTCCGATTGGGAAATACAAAAAAGGCACAGCGTTGGCGGTTCGTGCCTGCCTGTGAACAGTGCTGGAGCGTGTGCGCATGCAACAAGTTACGCACTGTCAATGGCAACCATGAATCACTTGCATTGTTGAGCATACCGATAGTTCCATCAACTGAAAGTAATGCGATGTGTAACGACGAGACGTTGACTTGGATGTTGTCTTGAAGCTGCCACAGTCGGTTACTCGGTTGTGGTCACACCATCATATTCAGTCACTGCCGTCATCAACACCGCCCACGCTGAGGCTAGGCCACGTCTGCAGCATTTACCATTCGACACCCCAGTTCACGAATGCTACCAGATATGCCCACAGGAATGTTTGGCCGGCCGGCCTGGTCATACCTTTGGTTTCTGTCTCTAATAGCACACCGGGCTCGGGCCGTACCCACTGACAGTGAGTATCACAATCACGGGTACGACAGGTCGACACACTCATATCACATCCCACTGTAGTTCCTTCGGCCGCCTCGTTCTACGTATCGAGTCTCCCTGGCCTACAACAAGATCCCACCCACCCGTTGCATATATACGCTGGACACATCCTCTCTGACCCAAATGCGCCCTCTGCAAGTAACCTCGACGTGCTTGCGCACTTGTTTTTCGTGATGGTGAAGGCGCGGCGAGCAGCCGATAAAGAGAGACTGATGTTCTGGTTCAACGTGAGTGTGTGCAACGTCAACATGTCATCACCGATGTGATTTGTATGCCGGCTAGGGTGGGCCAGGGTGCTCGTCCTTCGATGGGCTCATGATGGAGATTGGCCCATTCAAGGTAGATGGACAAGGTGGTTTGAAAATTGTCGAAGGAGGCTGGGAAGAGTACACCACCATGGTCTACGGTGCGGAATCACTTTCCCTTGCTCCTGTTTTACTTAGGTCTCACAGTTTGACAGTCGATCAACCCGCGGGGACGGGATTGTCATATACTAGCACAAACCACTACGTAAATACACTACAGGAGGTATCATAGCCCTTTGGACCCATTGCCCTCGGTGCTTCTAACACTTATTTACAGGCCGCGGACCACATAATTCAGTTTCTCAGGACTTTTTATCAGGTTTTTCCAGAATATTTACCGATGGATGTCAGTCTTTCTCTCTTGGTATTGTTTTTAGTTCCTCACGACTGGCAGACGTATCTCGGCGGTGAAAGCTATGCAGGGCAATATATCCCTTATTTTGGTATTATGATTTGCCCGAGTTTAATATCGACCATTCAGCTGCTAACGCGTAGGTAGCGGACGCTATTCTTGGGTCAAGTCTCAACATTCCGTTACGTGGTGTCGCAATCGGAAATGGCTGGATAGATGGCCGTAACCAATACCCCGCATATCTCGAATATGCAGCAACCCATGGTATTATTGATGCGCAGTCGCAGGTATATCTGATTTTGTTGCTTTCGCGTGTGGGCGTATGACAACAGATTACTTGAAAGGAATACAGAGATTACAAACAGGCCACGGATCGATGTCTTTCCCAATTCAACGGTGCAACCCCAGAACCAATAAATATCGAAGACTGTGAGAAGCTCGTATCCTCTGTTATTGAGTCAAAGATGCGGATGTAAGTGCAGATACTAGTTCCATTCCATCACGCACCTGATGATACGCAGCGTGGACGGAGTGCAGAAGTGCATGAATATTTACGATGTGCGATTAGAGGACGACTACCCGGCCTGTGGTATGAATTGGCCGCCGGACCTCAAGGACGTTACCCCTTACCTCGCGGTTCGTCCCCAATGCTCAAAACTGTCTTGTGTTACTGCTTAACTGTGTCTGGATGATGGCATTTATAGCGCAAGGATGTTGTCAAAGCTCTGCACGCTACTGGTAAATCCGAGAGTTGGGTCGAATGCCAACCCCGCGTTGGGTCCGAGATGCGTGCCAAATTCTCACCATCTTCAATCACACTTCTCCCGAGTGTCATCGAACGGGTTCCTGTCTTACTATTCGTGGGTGACAAGGACTACATATGTAATTACATGGGCATCGAGAAAATGATCGATTCCATGACATGGAACGGCGAGAAGGGCGTTGGTGTGAGTCCATCCTTTATCTGCGTCTCCTCTCTGTCGCCCGCTATTTTATCCGTATCTTTTGTACGAGCCCGGGTTGACTGCTGATATTTCTTATGTGTAGATGGCACCGACCGAGCCATGGACTGTCGCCGACACACCAGCCGGGACATGGGTTTCTTCACGAAACCTCACCTATGTCAAGGTATGGCATCACTGTTTTCCATTGCAGCCTCGATTCCAGCATTTCTTTTCATGCAGGTTTTCAATGCATCACACATGGTCCCATACGACGTCCCCTATGTCGCCCATGATATGATCCTCCGTTTCATGGGCGTGGACTTCTCGGCCATCCTGGAGGGCTCAGCGCAGATACCGAGTAGTGTCGGTGACGATGTCAAGCTCGTCTTCATGGATGACGAGAACCTCCCCGTCTCGCCAGGGAAATCGCCTGAAGAAACGAAGGCACAGTGGGATGGTGAGTCGTGTTTTTGTTCTCTATGGTCATGGAATGACGCGCGCAAGCGTATTATAACGCAGGAACAGCCGCGCTGATCGTTTTACTCATTGTCATCACTCTCAGCGTTTGTATATGGTATCGACTCCGCAGAAGGCGCACCCTCTTGCGAGGGGATGGTAATACGGAAGAAAACATACCCCTCAAAGGTCCCGATGAGGATGGGGACGAGTTGGAGTCTAAGGAGGCTCGGCGGAGGAAAAAAGGAAAGGAGCGTGCGATCGAGAAAGAGGGTTCGCCAATTTTTGATGTGGGTGAAGTCGATGAGGATTAGCACGACAAAACGTCGATTCGATTCTCCCATCCGGTCCTCGTGCTCGTACAATAGGACTACATGATCATTTAACAAAAGGGTTCCACTATTGGTCACGAGGACAGACTGATTGCTATTTTACACTTGGATTTCACCAATCATGACAGCGTCCACCCGTTCTCCAGGTTGCAGTTGTGATGGGCCCCCTTCTTGGAGGATGGGTAACTGCACCAGTGCATTGGCCCCGCTTAAGCTTGCCACCCGGCTCGACCTCTGACCCCCTGTACTGTATGCCATAAGGCCATCTGGCGTCGCTTTCACAATGACACGATGGAACTCCACTCGGGGATCCAGGCGCATTGGGTTTTGAATCTATCCATGCAAAATAGATTTGTTTCCTCTATCCGGCCGGATCACGTCACGAGCGAAAACACTGCACGACTCACCTGTACTTTGACACGCGGGAGCTGACACCTCTCAACTGGCCATCCGCCCAACCTCCTGAGTGCAGGTACCACGAAAACATGAAACGTTACGAGGGCTGACGCTGGGTTTCCGGGAAGAGCAAACAGAAATTTCCGTTCGCCTTCCTTCTGTGGAACAGGTACTATGCTCGCGAACGTCGTCGGCTTCCCAGGCTTCATTGACACGCGACCAAAGTGAATCGTTCCCTCGAATCGTCGCTCGATGACGGGTTTGAGAAGGTCACTGGGACCCATTGAAGTACCACCCGTGGTAAGAAGCAAGTCCGCTTCCTGGATTCCTTTGGAAATGGTTCGGACGTGTGCGTCGACGCTAGTATATGGCGTCAGTCGTGGTGGTCTCCTTTGGTTGAAAAGGATTCTTGGCCTCACTCGTCGGGTACTATCCCAAGGTCGACCACCGTGTATCCCATTCCTTCGAGTGTTGCTTGCAACGAGGGGCGGTTAGTATCGTATATCCCTCCCCACCCGTCACTGGGAAGTGGATTGGGAGATTGCAGGTCCAAAATTTCGTTGCCCGTGCTCAGAAGGGCTACAACAGGTTTGCGTCGGACCTTGATCTATATGCATGTCGTCTCAGTGTGACGAACAGACGAACACAATGCAACCCGACCAACCTCTTTTCGTCCGACAAACGTTAGTGTACCGATTTCGCCTCCCAAGCTCGTGATTACATCATCTTTCTGCAACACCAGATCTCCAGTGCATACGTCTGAACCCGGGAGTCTCACGTTCTCTCCCGTGGGGACCTGCACGAGCGTCTTGATCTGACTCTCTTCTAGATCTTCGCCGTTGGCGTCTTTGACGGTAGACACGAGCTCGGTGTCTTCTACCATGATAACAGTGTCCGTTCCAGCAGGGAGCGGCCCGCCTGTGTTGACTCGGAATATAGACCCACGTGGGACATCCTCCGCAGGCGCATGCGTTTTCCATGTCAACACATTGTAAACTCCGGGAGGATCAGAAGCTGTCAGCTTAGAGAGTCAGGCTAAGTAAGTCGGAGCTGGGCTGCATGATCATCCTTACATCGGAGTGCGTAGCCATCTACGTTGGTGGTTTGCGAAGACGGCACATTCTGTGGGGCGTATACGTCTTCGGCGAGTACGTGTCCCGCGAGGGAAGGGTTGACCTATACAGCGCATCAGCGAGTATGATAACGTATTCTCTAGTGGTGATCACATACCGGCAGCTCGAGAGACCCTAAAGGTTGGATCTCAGTCAAGATGAGTTGGAGCGCTGCTTCGAGACTGATCTGCGGGTATGGTGATTGGCGATGGCGACCTGGAGCTGCGGGCGCAAACTGCAACGCCTACTTATGTGGGAGGTCTTGCGCACTTACCAGGCATAGATGGATCATGGGAGAGTAGCATCCTGGGCTGAGGAACTTTATGTCCCTCATGGTGATGGTGGTGGTGGTGATGATGATGATGACGATGGTCAGGCGTATTCGAACCCTGCGCCAGGGTGTGGCTCGCTCCCAATGTGGCATGTACTTGCTTACCGCTGCCTCCCTTGATAAGGTCGATAGCATGGGCAATGACGCCATTGGAGAGAAGCACTTCCATGTTTTCCCTCACAGCCTTGACACTCCCCGGGAGGGTTACGACGAGGGTGTTTTTGACCGTTCCCGCGATCGGTCTGGACAACGCCGCGAGTGGTGTGCGCTTCATCGACGCAGAAAGCAGGAGATGTACGATCCCCGACGCATGCCGCTCGATCAAAGGTGATATCGCCTATCAAAAAGAAAACCACAAATCCTCTATTATTTACTTATCCAAGGTGGAACAAAAACATGGAGGCGGGCGCGGTTACCTCGGGCGTTCTGTCTCTCACACCGAATCCAGTTCCACCAGTGGTGATAATCCAGTCTACCGCGCCGCGTGAAGATTGATCCTGGATGGTCCGACGGATTCGAACTTCATCGTCTGGGAGAAGGGTGGTAGATATTTCTTGGTAGCCGTGATGCTGGAGGATCTTTTGTATTTCAGGGCCAGACAGGTCTTGGGTCTTGCCCGATGATGCGCTGTCGCTGACTTGATGTTGACTCGGATGAGCCCCTTATACCTGGCGGGGAAGTGGAAGCAACTATACCTGTGACGATCAGTACCCTGACAGAGCTCATGAGCGATGATGAAGGACGCGCGGCCGTAAAGTTGTCCTGGTGGTGGTAGTGCGACCGGCTTCAAAGTACTGCTGATCCAACCTCACCCGCATCAATTTCGAATCGACCACGCAGCGGGTTCACTGCAGACACGTCTAGATCACAAGCTCCTCTAATCTATACAAACCAACACCAACACTGGCCTGCTGTTCAAGCTGCTTCTTCCGTTTCCTCCACTCCGCTGGACTCTCTTTACATTCACCTGTCTTTTCCTTCAGCAACTGAGCCTTCGCAAATGGATCCAGCATCCCACGGAGTGGCTCCAAGCTATCTATGAAAGTGGTTTCGAGCTCTGTGTAAGAAAGGATTCGACGCAGCGGATCATGCGCGGGCTGGTACTGGAGAAGGGCAACGAACGATGCGTCGAGCAAAGCTTGAAGGAAAGTGATGACCTGATAACGGGTAAACGTTGCAATACGAAGCGGGTGCGGCGGAAATACCTTGGAATAAGGGGGAGAATCAGCCCTGCTTGTCGGCATCTTCGTGTTCGTGGCTAGCGACTTGAGGAGAGCCTCCATGTCGTGTTCAGTTCCTCCCTGTATCCAATTCTCCAGTATCTCTAGGATCATAACCAAATCTTGAGCGTCAAGTAGGTATTTACGGATAGCCAGACGCATCGGGGCCGCTGAGAACGGATACGACACGCAAGCGAAAAGATAGGACCAAAGAGCGGGTACATAGCCATCTGATACATCGATGTCCATTGCGTTTTCGCTTTTGCGTTGTCTGTCAATAAGAAACTTGGCCGAAGCCATCAGCTCGTCCTCGGAGACGTCCACAACTGTCGTCAGAGCAAACATCACATTTTCCTGAATGACTCGTAAGGCTTGAGAAATTCAAGAACACACACAACAGTAAGATTCATACCCAATCACCTCGTTCGCGTAGCCTTGTGATAAGGTGACCGTTGAGCATGATGGTACTGATGACGGCATTTTCAAGAAGACAGCGCGTTATACGGGGGGTGTACGGATAATTGGTTGGTGGCTCTGGAGGTAAGATGATGTTAAATATTTTCTTGACAAACTCATGACCGAGAGCCGCCTCTTTTGACTGTTCCTGCCATTAGCGACAAAATTGCATGAAAGGATGAAGTCCTTACGCTTTGTGAGCCAACCCACTTCAAGAAAGCTTGCTCCGCCTGTTGTACATTGTTCATCTCTAAAGAATCTTGAATACCAGAAACTATCTTGGTTGATCCGTTGTCCTCTTCGCACATCTGACCATTTGAAGCGTTGGAGATTAGCCACTCAGCTGCCAGAGCAGTTTTGCCGAGTGCAGCGGCGATGCTCGAATGGAGTCGTGCGTCCACGGGCACAATGTGTATCGAGGAACGCTTGCGGATAATTTTTTTCTGGTGCAATTGTGAGGACGACACGGTCAACAGCACTTGTCCTTCGTTGGCGACAGTAAGGCTTAGACGTGCAAAAGGGAGTGCGGACGGTACGGGCATCGATTGTGTCCCCAGAAGGATTCCGTAGGATAGGTCCCATATTTGAAGAGATATACGTTTCGACCCTTTCGCTAATGCAGCGAGGAAGACGAGAGAAGTGCCCAAGGATACGAGGGAGAGGCATTTCCTTGCCGACCGCCTTTCGTTTCTGATGATGGAATAACGTTTGTTGAGCTGGAGGTTTTCGGCAAAGGGGGTCGAGACGAGGGACGAATTCAAAGCTACGAGTTGATATGTCGCCCAGACTCCGCGCGAGTCTGTAACATGATATACCAATGTGCCATACCGACAAGCATGGAAGACACACCAATAAAGCTGAGAACCCCAGAAGGACTACAAGTTAAGCCGAGTATAACTCTATTAGTGCCACTGGTTGCGATCAGAATTTCGCAGGTTCCAACCGGAACAATCTCTTCTCCTAAGAGGACAAGTCGTACGCGCAAGATCACACCGGCCTGACAACAAGTGATGGCGACTCTGCCACATGACTCCCTGTCATCCTGTATGAAGCTACACGATTTGCGAGGGAGTATGAATGTCTCCAAGTGTTTGCGTTCTCCGGGCCAATCTAACTGGCTTGTTATATCCACCTGTGCGCTCGCAAGGGAGAGACTTCCATTCTTTGAAACGAGTAATAGCGGTAATGTGTCATGACCTGTACCATATATTCGGACAGGCGGATCATCAACCTAGAATGGCGTCGGAGAAAGTCATTGGGTCTCGACGGTAGGAAGAGCGTACAACAACAACGATCTTCTCGCTTGCTGGGATTCTTGGTCCGGAAAGGCTTTGTCGTATCACCCAGATAGTACGCCCACGATTTGCGACAGGGACCTCTGGGGACATTCCTAGTGTTGTGTAGGTTATAACCGACCTGTTCCCGTCCTCCGCGACATACAGACTGAGGGCAGGTGTTGTGAAAACGACATGCTCGCCAACGGAAAAGGACGCTACAGCATGGAAGTTCTGGAGCTGCATTTGAATGCATCAGACTTGGTCGCAAAGCTGGAAAGAAATGACTTTTACTGACGTCCCAGACGTGAATGCCGTCTGCTTGTGCGGTCACTGTGGCGTAACCGGGAAAGTCAGGATTGTAAGTGGAGTATATGGCCTCATATGCTTGGGGCTTTTGGGAAAGTGTACTGCTGAGATACAGCTGAAATGGCTCGCCGATGGTCGAGCTCGTCGAGGTTGGCGCAGTCATCAGACTCCCAGGCGTGGGAGTTGTCGATCGCTTCGCTCATTACAGGAATTTCCCTACAGGTCACTACAACCACCACCGTCATCAACATCGAGCTCGGGTTCACAAGATGGCTGAACCAACAGCAAGACAAGGTGCACAGCCAACTCCACAGGAGGAGAATAGTCCCTTCCGCAAAGCCTTGGGCGCTGTCCAGGTATGATATCTCCACGTATACTTCCAGCCCGGGGCTCAATGCCATCTTGTGGTATAGCAAGTGCTTCTGATATGGGCCTTTTCAACACTAGGTGAGTGCAAGAAAACGTGGGCTTAGATCAACAATTGAACTATATGCAGCGATGAAGTTTTTTGCCCCTACGAAGCCTCAGCCAACACCGGCTGCTTCTACCGGAAGCGAAGCACCCCCTTCAGTCGGTCAAGTGAATCCCTTCCTTCTTCCACCACAGCAGGCCCACCTCGCGTGGGCACTTGGGCAACCGCTTTCCATGTGTGTGTACTTTTCGACATCACCCAATGGCGACGTATTTTCGCGTCAATGGACCTCTGGATGGAGAGAAGACCAGGATAAAAACCTACCCTCTTTCGTATGGTCAAACATTACGTTTGGAGACTGGAACGACCATAGAACAGAATCTTTTGACATTGCCCTACCCGAGGTATATAGCCACAGTTGTCTCGTGTATAGAGTCTCACTTGAATCAGGCCGTTCAACGAAACGGGACTCTCTGGGCAGATGTGTTCCTTACGAAGGAGGGGGCAAGTCCTGACCCATCGGATTCATCGTTTGACCCTCAGTCCGTGCACCACATTCGTAAACGTTGGTTGATTTATGCGAATCCTCCTATAATGATTATCTCACCTAGTTTGTGACTCAGTATTGACTAGGTATCTACCAAAGGCCAAGACGCGCAAGGAGAAAAGCCTTCTGAGTAATTCAGATGATGTACATGAAGAGGAAGAGGTATTTCCTGGGATTGTTACCTGATCCCTTCTAATTCCATTCTATAAGGTCATCGAGGAAGACGTGGTTGTTTCACATTGGTATAGGGTACGCCACCGCCACCGGCTGACTAGCCAACCAGGGGGCTAATAGCAGTGCAGAACTTGACTTTAGCTCTCATCTCCGATGAGACCGCCCTCACGTTTGACAAATTACCACCGGTCATTTCCGAATGTGAGTATTCGTTATTGTAGGCCAGGCAATACTTACACCGCAGTAGATATCCACCTGGTTCCTGGCGCGAGGGATGCCACCGGATCGAAAGGGTTTTACAAACCAATTATCTTCCCAAATGATTTCTGGTTGCTGCGGTCCCACCTTACGGAAATTAATACCACAACCCCTAGCTTGCCATTGCAAATAACGTTCCAGCCAATGTCGTACTTTAAATTTCAAGTCTTCGCGTCGATGACACATGGTGTCGATGAAGCGATAAAGCAACAGGGCGGTGGCACTGGCGCAGAGCTAGATGAAGTGAAGAGGATGTTGCTCGAGACTAATCCATGGTTCCTCGCTCTAACCGGCCTTGTTAGTATCTTGCACACGGTGTGAGTGGCCGAGATCGGTGTCCGCTAACTCAACTGACTGGTGCAGATTTGAGATGCTCGCATTTAAGTCCGACGTGTCACACTGGCGTCAACGGAAGGAACTCGTGGGGGTGTCTGTCAGGTAAGCCTGCGGGACATTGTATTGTCCTCACTCTGATTGTATTTCTCGATCCCGTAGAACGGTACGTTCATCGCTTGTAGTCGATGGACTTACGCTCGTGGCCCACATCTGATCTATTTCCAGATCATAACCAACGTGTTTGTCCAGACTGTGATCCTCCTGTACCTCATCGACAACAACACAGACACGAGTTGGATGATTCTTCTCGGCTCTGGAATGGGTGTTGTCATCGAAGCCTGGAAGGCAAGCCACAATATGCGAGCAATTATTGCACTTGTGTTAACGCCATGAATTAGATCACAAAAGCGGTTGATATTACCATTGTGCCTTCGCCTGCTGGATCGATGTTCCCCTATATGCTGAGTATTAAAGGTATGACCTCTCACGCTTTTGATGTGTCGCGTGCTACAAATAACATAATCAGATAAGCATGTTCTCAGCGAGGATGAGAAGAGGACACAGGAGTAAGTCGGCTGGAGATGTTAAGGGAATATCTGGCGCTGACTGGGGATTTTTCAGATATGACAAACTTGCATTCCGATATGTATCCTATGTGGCCGTCCCGCTGCTCGCAGCATATAGTATCTACTCGCTTGTGTACGAGACACACAGGGGTTGGTACAGCTATATCATCTCGACGCTAACCTCTTTTGTATACATGTTCGGATTTGTGAGTATATTGGGTCACCCCGTTCACGTTGGCAAGGGTTTCCTCAGCCTGACGACAATTGATCATCCTAGGCACAATTGATACCCCAACTCATCATCAACTATAAACTAAAGGTCCGTCGTCGCTACATATGTCGATTACGGGTCCTTATTAGGGCACTCGGGCAGAGCGTCGCTCATATGCCTATGAAGGCGATGATTTATAAATCACTGTCGACGGTGGTAGACGACCTGTTTGCGTAAGGATCACGAACTTTTTCTATGCGATGAGGTACAGAATTCACGTGAGTACCACTCCACAGGTTTTGCATCAAGATGCCAACCCTCCATCGACTCGCGTGCTTCCGGGATGACCTCGTGTTTTTGGTATTCTTATACCAGGTGCGTGATTGTACTATTCATGGTACACAGCATTGGTTTAACATGTGGCCTTGTCCACACAGCGGTGGATATATCGCATCGATCCTAAACGGGTGAATGAATACGGTCAAGTGATGGCTGAAGATGCCGTCAAGGCTGACGGAAACGGGGAGACGAAGAAGGACAAGTAACCAAACAGTATCCAATCGGAATGAGGGGGTGTTACAGAAGGTGGTGTACGGCCTCGCGGTGGTAGCGTCTGCATTCGAATGGTTCGGCGCGCTATCTCCCGTGCCTGCGCTGTGTGTGCCTGAGCGTTACTGGACATGCTGTAGGACAATGTCGCCAGTCGATAGAAATCTCCATCAGAAAGGTGAAGTCTGTGTGAAAAAGGAAATTTTAAAATGTCGAAAACTGCGGCCAAAATTATTAAACTAAGTGAATTTCGAGTAAGAGTGTGACCGTGGAAAAAAGAGACTCCATCTCTCCTTTTTTGGAGTACGAAACATGCACGCACGGCACCGGAATTCATCTAATCCGCTGCTACATCTCGTCCACCGCTAAACGCCAGTGGTCGACTCATCTTTCCTTTTTCCTCCCACCACCGCAACCGTCACAATGACGGACGTGCCCAAGGACCAGCTTTCAAGGGCCTGCAAATGTCTCAACGTTCGCATGTGGCCCCTGCTCCACCCAGGGAGCCCCCCCAATTTTCTCATGGCTGTCGCTGGTGACTTGGAATATACACTGACGTACGTCGGTGAGCGGGGTATCTCCATTGTAGGGCGCAGCGACACTCTACTCTTGTTTCTTTCACTGATCATTTCTTTTTTAAATCTCGTCAGACCCATCCACAAGTCACAATGAGGACGAGGAAAATCGGCCCGCCCATCGCGGACTCGTCGCGATGCATCCGATTTACGACCCTCACTTGTCTACTCTGTCAGACGGCGGCATATCGTGTCCAACAACTTGTGGCATTCGATGTGGATCGCCAGGAAGGCCCATTGCTCCCCTCGCCCGACTGGGTGGAACAGGAGACCCTCTTGAGCAGTTGCGGGTGGATTGAAGTGCATAAAGACTGTCTCGTGAGTGGCCCGACTGGTTTCCGTCCTTTCTTAGCACACCGGATGGAGCAATGTCGACAATTGCTTTGTGGCCCCATCTGGCTTTTGTCGTATTGCATGTGTGACCGTTCTGCATTTATCCGCCGACACAGCATGTCTTTCTTGGAAGGTCGATCGCTGCTTCAGTGATAAGTTGACTTGCCATCGTTTTTAGCATGCCGAGGACGTTACCCGGCTGTCATCCTCGTCTACGTATTCGTCCACCTTTGGCATTGTATTACCTCAGAATGTGGCCCCACCAGTGACACCGACACAACTGCCCCATCAATGCCCTCAAGAGCCTCGTGCGCAGACGAGCGCTACCACCGGACCTTTCTTGCACAACTTGAAGCCACTCTTCCCTCCAGCACCTTTCATACCTTCTCACCCCGTTTTTACTCATCTATCGTCAATCGCTGTGAAGGCTTCCGAGCATCTTAGATCGTTGGCAGAGGAGCAAACAGCGGCGATCGTTCGAGATAAGTTTTCAGAACTAGAAAAAGCGAATGACGGGCTACGACAGGATGTGGAGAAGCTTTGGCGGACATTTGTCGAGAACATGAGTGAGGTGGAGAAACAAATAGGACCCAAAGTTGCGGAGACGAGGAGGCGGGACGGATCACGTGGCCTTTCGTTGCCCACACCAGGAGTCTCGGGGACGCCTCTGGTCTCCGTTCGGAATTTTGTACCGACCCCAAGCACAGCGCCAAGAACGATGTCTCCATCATCCTCACTTCCCAGAGTTTCCTCTCTTTCAGCATCATTGGCGACCTCGGGATTTCACAATGTTCGTATGGTTCAGGAACCGGCCGAGACGCGCGAACGATCACCACCTCCGTACTCGTCTCACCCCTCCTCGCTTGGTTCTGCCGAGGGTTCATCATCGCCATTGCTCGAATCTTCCTCGGAACTACTACCGAGCGTGAATGGTGACACCATCGTGCAGCCTTTCAAGCGGAGCATGGACGAAGCTAGGGACACGGCTGCCAGCTTTAGGTACTTCACGATCCTGGAGGCTGACGTCGCTCGTACACGTCATCAGCAGAGTGCTTCACAACCGAACACCAGAAGCGAGGGCGCTTCAAAATCGTCTAAAGAGAATGGTGACCCGGACGCCGCGAAAGTGGCCGCGCCAGCCAAGGGGAGCGCAGAAGCTCGTGTACATCCTCCGGAGAACTCTGATCGGGGTGTCATATCACCTACTGGTGGGACGCCGCGGAGGAAGGTCCAGTTCAACATCAAAGCGGAGACCCTCACATGTGAGGGAGCAAGTTCGAGAATCGATGGTGACTCTCAAGCACATGAGGGTGAGTGTTGTTAGCCTCATCCTTCGTTGCTGGGAACTGACGGCATCCGTAGAACTGATATTTGACTTGGAGGATGGGATTAGTGATCCCGAGTCCTCAGATGCAGCTCCTACCCTTCCATTCGTCGAGAATGCTCAGACACGACGCCGAGGACGTTTCCGGGTTGCCAGCCTCGGGGCTTTGCCAGCGTCGCTGTCCTCTCTCCGGCCGCCGTCACTTCCAGCTTATTCCGTTCATTCCACAGCTGCTAAGCAACCTGCGACCAGCGAATCAAATAGTGGTGCCTCGCATACGATGCCGCCTTTCGTACTATTACAGGAAGCCCGATCCCAATACCCTGAACAACTCGATCCACAAGAAGAGGAGATATTGAAATTGGTCGCGGCAAATACCCCGAGTCATAGAAGCGCGTGGAAACGAAATAGTAAGGCATGGCAATTGTTCGTGAGTAGACGACGGAATGGTGTCCCTGGAGCCCTGATACCGGAGGAGACTGAGGATGGCTCTGGACGAGCGATAAACGACACAGATGATAGTGACTGGGCCACTTCCAGGGGTAAGTTTTGCTGATTGATGATGATGGCCCTAGACTCATGAAATACAGACGTAAGATGGTCGTTAGGAAATGCCGGATTCCCCGCCTCGTTACCCGTCGATATTGTTCCATTATCTCGTCAGAGAGAGCCATTGTCGCTGGCATCGTATCAGCCCAAAACTTCGCTTTCGGATCGAGCAGGGATGGTAGTTCCTGCCTTCCCGGACAGTCGACGACATACATCGTCGGCTACACTGCGCAGGGTTTCGTATGCGGAACGAGATCGCTCCAGAGCTATAGATCCCGGTGCCCTCGACTTTATCGCAGGGTCCGCGGAAGACGCGGAAGAAGACGAGAGCGACGATGAGCCTAGCAGAGCGAACGTCGTGAACGAAGAACGAGGGAGGGAACGTGCGCTCAAGATCCTCGAGGCTCGAAGCAGGATCCCAGAAGCGGGCATGTGGATGAGTCTTGCATGAATCTCAAGTCGACTGCTTGCAGTATGTTGGCGTCTTTAATGTGGCATAGGTCGTGGTCGTGGCAGTGTACACGTTTTGATTTCCGTTTACATTATTCTATCAGTAATACCGTGGCTGTTGCTTCATGTAGCATTGTCGTTGCAATTGTTTTGAAACGCTAGTACCCGTGTTTCCCTGACTATGTGGTGTGAATATGTTGTCCCAGGTCGTGATGGAGCTTTTTACCATCATGCCAATAGATCCCGAAGCCAGTTAGTCTAACCCGAGGAGGACGCCGCCGCCAAGTGAGCCGAAGTTTTGAGCAGCTCCGAACTTGTCTTGAACCTCAGAGCCGTCGACCCTTGACTTCGATTCTTGCTCCACTCACAGCTCTCGACGGCCTGTAGTAAAGTCGTCGAGTGATAACGTTATACCCCCGGCTTGTAGACGTCTGACTCGCAAGCAGCGCCAGTATGTATATAAATACAAGGTCTAGCCTTTCTAGGCAGACACGAGCAAGGCTATCGTACGTTTCACATGCGCACTGCTAATCTGGACGTGTCTTGTTTCATGGTCTCTTTCCAGATAATGTGGCTCGGTGGAGGTATCCTGAGGTGAATTGTCATCTACTACCGGCGAGCGTATCGCCGATTCACGCATTGGCTCTCCGGGACTGGTCCGGGTGAGTTTTTGCTTGCAACCGATGCGATCTCATCGGACCAGGTACTGAGCAAAGTTAAACGACGACGGAGACATCGTATGGGGACATGACTGATGCGTTTAGATTAGGATTGCCTGAGACCAGGCTGTGGTCTCATATCTGAGTCCCAGCCGATCCACGACTCAGAGTTTGGCGGACAACAGGCCCGGGATGTTCATTCAGCGTGGAAGGAGGAACGGCGCTTCGGGATTCCTGTTCCGGGAAAGTTTTACACCAATCCGTTGACACGCGCAATACGCACGAACCAGCTTACGTTTGATGAATCTATTGTCCCCGGTCTCGGGGTGACCATTCTCGAGGTGAGCCATCTCCATCTCTACTGGGTACGCAAACTCCTCATGTTCAGGTTCGCACACATTCATAGAATGTTCGTGAATACCTCGGCGTCTATATCCTCGATAAGAGACGCTCGCACAAGGAAATAAACGAAAAGTTCCCAGGATACGTGTTCGAGAGAGATTTGTCTGACGAGGATCTGCCCTGGACGTCGGAATATCGAGAAGTCCAGGAGGAAATAGTCGAATGATGCAAGAAAGTGTTGGATGTGACGTTTGACAATGACAAGGCTCAAGGTGTGCATTTATTTTTCGTTTACCTGGCATCGAAAAAGTATGGTCATCACAGTTATATCTATCACACCGCATGCGGGATTCCTCGGCGCCCTCCTGAAATCTGTGGGGCATCGCGATTGGAAGCTCCCCACGGGTAGCAAGTTCTCAGTGCCTATCAATTTTTGTCTAGAATAATCAATTGATTCCACTGACAGGGGTCATACCAGTAGTCACATCAAAGGCTTCATCGTAGGAGGGAGAACAACGCAATCAGGTCGCTTGTGTTGCGATACCAAGTAACGTATTGTCATTTTCGGGGATAATACCTGGCGACGCTCCTCACTTTTCTTTCCTGGTTGCCCTCGCTCGCCTTATCTCCGGGGAATCTTTGTGTCCGCTCGCGGCCTGTCCGATAGCGCGATAACGTCTGAGTCAGGTGTACAAGAAGTTATCCCCAAGTTAGCAAACGAAGGGGAGGGAAATTAAACGTGCTCGTGACTACTGCGCGACGATCAGGCCTCCAGGCACTGGCATGTATGGAAACAGAACAACACCGGACCGAGGCTGTGAACCGTCACATTGCGGACCGACCTTGCAGAGAACAAAGCGCGCGAGGAATCGAGAGAAGATGGTGTCACGTTTGTGATGGAGCACGCGGGAGGGTCACAACGTGCGATCCCACAAAGATGCCGAGCGCTTTGCGAAACTCGTACCCTCCCCTCAATCTCGTGTGCTTGTGGTAGTGGGCGTAGTACGTGTGCTGCTTCTTCCCTTGACGAGAACGCCGATCATTTTCAAGAGCCGTCAATAGACCGATCTGGGTCTCCGGGTCTCGTGTGCACCTACTTATGGTATGGTGGATATTAGTGGGATCACTATCCCTATCTATTATTGATTGGCCAACATCTCGATTGAGAATGACGGTCCTTGGATTGGGTGACTTGCTCTCCGGGCTGCGCTGATTAGTAGGGAGATAGTAATGGCCTCGAAAAGTTCTGGACCATTCAGGGGGAAGGCGCGCTAGCAGTGAAGAGATCGATATGCACGGACACCAAGCTCAGATCTCCATATAGAAAACTAGCACCAGCGCACAGTGAAATAGCACGGCGAGATCCAGGGTGATGTGTACGGAATTGTACGTGAGGTGGCGCTATCGGGCGCACAGAGCCCAGGCGACAAAAGCAAAGCAAAGGAAATCGGAGCAAGTCTTAGAACGGATTGAGATCCAAGGAGCCATGTGGGCCGAGATAATGCCCAGCGGGCTTAGTTTCCTTTTACTTATCGCCTCGGTGCTGCTGCTGATCGGCGAACTTGCACGGGGTGGCGGTGTGGCATTGGCTGACATCATACTGACGTGATCCACCCCAGTGAGAATTGGTTGTTCTGGGTTATGTTGAAAAGTATTTGTTTATCACCTTGGATATTTTTGGTCTCGGTCAAATGTTCATCAGGAAAAAGCGAAATATGATATATGTAGTGCTCTGTAGTCAATCTATGTAGCCAACTGTAGCATGTGTGGTATTGTCTATTGAATACTATACCATACAATATAGCATCTCATACTCATCTGCAAAACCCTTGTTTTGCCACAGTGCCACAGGTTACTACAGTAATATGACAGTGTCTTACAGTAGTATCAGCAAATCACCCTTTTTTGTACAGTAACCACAGCTGCCTACAGTGCTACAGTGCTACAGCACTACAGTGACCTACAATGACTCCTCACCCACAGCCTACATCACAAAATGTAGCAAAAGTGTACAAAAAGTATACATCAAAGTGTACACAAAGCTTGCTAAATGGTGTAGCTTAAAGTGTAGCAAAAGCATACACAAAAGCATAGCAAATAGTGTACACACAGTGTACCCAAAAGTGTACCTCAGAGTGTAGCAGAAAGCATACTTAAAAGGATACCAGAAAGTGTACACAAAGTGTACTAAAAAACACCCAACAGTGCACCTCACAGTGTACCAAAAGCTTACACAAAGCTTACCAGATAGTGTACCTCACAGTGTGGAAAAAGTGTAGCAAACAGCTTACATTTTGTGTACCTCAAAGTGTAGCAAAAAGCATACAAATAGTGTACCAAAAGTGTAGCAATATATTACAATTTGTGGTACCCCCTAACTTTTCATTTCCTTCATTCCTTAACTATGTCTACCTTTCTTGTGAAACCTGGTGACGTACTTCGCCAAGTTGATTTCTCTTCATATTATCTTTTCATCTGAATGTTCCCCAATGTTCTATCACTTTCCATAACCTCCCCTCAGGTTCCTACCCCTAAACATTCTTCAGACTTTCAATGTTCTAAGGTCCTCAGGGACTTTCACTTACCAATGTCTTAGAACATTCATTCACCTTCTACATGGTTCTAAGACATTCTGCTTAGTCATCATAGGACTTACATATACTGTATAAACCTTTGAGTTTACTATGACAGGTTCCCTAACTTAGACCTACTTAGGATTCCCTCCTATCTAGCAATCTATTCTTGTTCTTGAATTCCCTCGGATCTCTATAAGACTTCATTGTACTTTTGAGTTGACACTCCTCTGATCACCTTGAAACTAAGGAACTCTCTTTAGGGAGAACCTTTGAACCTACATGCTAGTACAACTACACACAGAACTTGTTAAGGAATCCCCTTGAACTGAAACCTTCTTAAAGTAAGAGGAACTATCCTTGCTAAAGGTCTACTCTCGTCGCTGCTGAGTACCACCAGTAGCTCCTCATCTTAGTTCCCCTCACTTACCTAAGTCTATGGCTGGTCCTACCCAGGTCAACTGTAACAAAAGGTCTAAGTTTTACTTTGTGAATACCGTCAATGTAATTCATCACCATTTCCTCTTGACCCCCCCGATTCCACATTCATGGAGAGCCCCTTGCCCCAATCCTATTTCTGAATCCTCTGAAGCAAGTGCTGCTGAGGAAGAACCTCTTGACCTTGATCTTCCTATCCCTACTTCTACTGAAGAAGAAGAAACTCTCCACCTCACTGTTACAAATATGGTGGACCCCCTATCATTTTCCCCTAATGATTCCCCTCCCATCTCACCAAACACCGCTTACCTCGCCCATTTGGGACGAACCCTCTTCCCGGGACTAGAACTCAACCTGGCTGTACCAGACACAGCTTGGGCAGAACTATTAGAGACAGAGCTGTTCTCTGATCTCGCCATGCCTCCAGGCTCTTTTCATATCAGACCTATTTAATCTCATACGCTTTCTTATCTGTTCCCAAGATTAATCTCGGACTCTTTCCTCGCTCTCTATTAATCTCGGACTCTGTCACCTTTAAGTCCTGATCTCTCATTCAGGACTTGTGTTCCCCTCCATTGTTCATCTCTTAGGGATTATTCATTGACTCACTAGTATTGTTCTCCTATTTAAGAACACGCCAGCCCTAGACTTGTCTAGATAGTATTTAAGGTGGAGTTCCCCATGTAACTTTCCCTTAACTTTAATCTACACCTATCTGTGTTGATCGAAGCTCGCTGTCAGAAGGGCCCTCTTCTCGACTTCTATCTTCCCACTCGCTTCTCCCGCGATCCCTTACACAGATACGCCCTCGCCCCTCTTCCCTCCTGTATAAGGAGATACCCTGAAGACTTCCCTGGACTCACTGAGTGCCAGGAGTGTAGTCAACCTCTGTTGAGCTTTTGTTGACGCACTCGCGTAACACTCACCCACAACTTCTCTGGGAGACTAAATATCCTGAGAGTTCCCACTTCACCTTCCCCAACTCCGACTATGTCCACCCCACTCTTCTCTCTTCCTCTGCCACTGCCACCACCCAGAATGACCACCACCCAACCTGTTGAGCTCCATCTCAGATCCCCAAACCTTGCGATGGCTCTTATGAAGACACCATTCCCTGGCTTCATAATGTCCAGTTCTACTTGAAAGTAAACGAAGATGTCTACAACTCTGATGCCAAAAAGATCGCCTTTGTGCTTTCTTATATGAAGAAAGGGTCAGCTCTCACCTGGGCCCTTACCTATTGACAAACTGCTATTGTCAGCACCACCATTATACTAGGAACCTTTGGAGATTTCATCAAAGAATTCAAAACTGCTTTCGAACACCAAGACACAGTTGGAAATGCTCTCAACTGGCCATCCTACACAAGAATGACAGAGAAGAAAGACGGATCTTATGACCCTTCCCTTTCTTCATACATCTCCACTTTCAAAAGCAAAGCCGCCGTCACTAATTCAAAGAAGAATGCATCCTTATCAACTACTTTGAGAAAGGAATTTCTGTTGCACTCATAAATAAGATCATGGCCATGGAAACTGTCCCCACCACCATCAAGAAATGTGTTAAAGTCCGAAGGTCTGGAGGAGCAGAGCTGTAAAGTCCGAGAGACTCCAGAGCTCAGTTGCTGCCTAAGTCAGGTGAAACAACTGAGGTGCTAGATGAGAGAACTAGCTAATTTATAGTATGTGGTTAAGGCACACTCATACTGAGAAAGTATGTGAACCTGATGCTATTCTGATAGGTATGTAAGTGTCTTTACCAAGTGGTAGCGGTACTTCAGAGAAATCCTCTGGAGTTGCTTGCATTTTGTCACTCCCACTTGAGTGTAGCCATAATCCCATACCCCAAATGAACTTCCAATGTTGTTCTTTCACAAGTGGTTTCATGAAAATGTCCACAACCATATCTTTGGTCGAGATGTATCAAACAATCGCCTCTCCCTTTCCGATGAGATCATCTTGGACGAAGTGATACTTCTGTTGGATGTGTTTTGTCCAGGCTCAGAATTGTGGATCGTGACAAAGGATGATGGCAGCTTGGTTATCACAAAGTAATTCTGTGGGAGCCTTTTGTGTTTGTCCTATTTTATCAAAAAAGGTTCGGAGCCAAGCCAAGTGTTGTCTGATGTATTTCAATTCCATAGTGGAGAGGGCTATCATAGTTTGCAGCTTACTTGACCAGGATATAGCTTCACGATTGCTGATGAATACAAAGCCAGAGGTGGAGCGTGAATTGTCTGGGTCTTGTGACCAGCCCACATCAGAATAGCTGTGGAAATCCATGTCTGTGGATAGTTCTGATCCGTCAAATCAGAGCTCCATGTCCTTTGTGGCTTGGATGTATTGGAGTACAAGTTTGGCAGTTTCCCAGTGTATGAGTTTTGGTTTTGCACTGAAACTGAAACAACCTAATAGACCTTAAGCTTTGGGGTCCTAGGCTAATCACAGAACTCAGGGGAGATGGGACTTTAAGACTCTAGGGAAAATACCAAGAGAACCAAACTGGAGAGCGTTCAGTGGGCTCCTTGGGGTTTATATAGTGTGACATAATGTGCACAGACCAAGCTGTACACTACTACATATGTACATATGATGACGGAGATTAAATACATGCTGCACACATGAGGTGTGGCAGAATGGAAGAGAAGCATACACGGTGATTACCGTGGGAATGAAATGGAAGCATAAGCAGAGATGAAAAGAAGAACATATGGTAATGAACATGAGAATGAGATTGGATCTTGTGAGAATGTGAATATAACTAAATAGAGAAAAGCATCTGTGAGCATGAGAGAAGAGAAGAGAAAAGTTACAAGTTCACGTCTATGTTGTGAGATTAGATAATTGTGTGGCTTGATAAGATAAGATCAAGATAAGATAAGATAAGAAATTGTCACTTCGTTACAGAAACAGCTAAGAGTGTCTACAGCATATGCGATGTCTGAACATGTTTCAAGCATAAGGTACATGAGTGATCCTATAACGGTTAGGTACAAAACCTGTTTTCCTTCAATGATCATTTCCAGAACAACATAGTCGTCCTCCGGATCAGTTGTGGAGAGTTGGAGTCCATGCATCATTGGGGTCCATGCTGGTTTGCAGTTGGATATCCTGATCCACTCTAGGATTGTGCGGCAGTACTGTGACTGGCACAAGGAGATGGTTCAGAGTTTGTGGTTTCATTGGATCTCAATTCCAAGAATGTACTTTGCTTCTCCAAGGTTGTGCATTTTGAATGCGGCAGACAGTTTTGACTTTATGGAGTTCATGAATTGAGCCCATGTGGTCAAATTCACCCGTAGCATACGGTGAGCCTGCTTGCAAAAGACCCGACGTACACGGATGATACCTAGGCGGGCCCGAGGTATATAAGACGCATGAGACATGGTCGGGCCCGAGTGATATATACATGCGTAGGATACGGAAGGCCCTGGAAAGGGTGAATAGAATAGGAATCGACAGATACGAAAGGGCCCCAAGTGGGGTGAGTCAGACTGAGGTCGATGGA
>JBBPQE010000049.1:0-81414 GCA_038092335.1 Boletus vinaceobasis
TACTAGTTAATAAGGCTTATTGTACTTAATTCACTTTTTTTGATTTTCATCCTTGTCTGCAGCTTATTCTACTTGAACGAAGGTTTACACTCGCCCGACATGCCAGGATAATTACTTAAACGCGCTTATCGTGCTTATTACTCTTGCCGGTATTATTTCAGGTCTGATAAGTGTAAAAAAAGCAAATAAAGTGTGATAAGCAACACTCTAATTTGCTGATGGATTTGCTTATCGGAGTCCGTTGGTTGAGCGGCCCGCGAAGTGCCGGATCATCCCGCCGATACATCATATTGCAGCGCCCAAAGTCTGATTTCCGAATCCTCGCATTCGAAGTCCCGCTGCTCCCGGGACCTGAACCACCCATTCTGGACAGCTGTAGTGAGTAAAATCTCACTATCACAGCCTTAGGTGCTGGTAATGTATCTAGAACCCGGACATTGAACCATGTTGGACACATGATTGTGTTCATCGTTACTCATATGGGCGGTACCACGTACGTCCAAACATACCAGTGCACCGTGTCTACCACTGGGGGCAATTGGACGTGATATGACGAGTCACGACCCCAACCCCATGTCAGATACGGTTCGCACTTATACCGGCCCATCGAATGGAGGCCGGCTTTCTATCGCATCTGGTCATTGTCGTAAGCTTCGACCTCTATCTTTTTCACACCAAAAAGTTGACAGCAGCTCCCTCGCAGCACAGATCCACATGTAGCATCATTGGCTGCGTCGCTGTCTCGGGTCATTGGTCCACTAAGTACGTAAATGTCTCCGTTCCTTCTCCACCGGCTGCCTGCGATGAGATAACATATGGGCTTCTCGGGGATTGGCAAGTAGTCATGCAGCCGGATACGTGTGGCTGGATATAAGAGCAGGGAAAGTAGCCCTCAGTTTCAACACGATCTACAATACTCGACATGCAACTGGTAAGGGGAAATTTTGAAGAGACTTTCATTGATTAACGTTCCTTGCAGATTCAGACCACACGCAAAAACATCCGCTCACTTCTCGAGCAGTGTAATGTGACATATGAGGTCACCCCGCTTGATGCAGACTTATACCAGGAATGTATTGACGATGCGAGGCGACGTGGCTACCCAGTCGACGGCGATCTGTCTGTGGGGACGTATTTACGAGAAGGGGTTGTCTATGCAGCAACCGCTGGGGTGCATCTCCCTCACCGTCCGACCCGAGTGTGGATTGCGCTCTACACGTCATGCGCCATCTTCGTGGATGACCGTTTCTCAACAGATATGTCCAACATCTATCTGTTCAATGATCGATTCATCAGGAGGGAACCACAGGGTAATGGCGTTCTGGATGCATTCGCAGATATCATCCGTCGGGGCTCAGACTTCTATCAGCCTATTGCTTCTCATTTGATGACCACATCAGCGTTGAACTTTGTCACTGCTAATATACTGGAACATGAAACGAAGTACATGAAGGTATCCTCATCAAAATCACACTCAAGAATATATCGCTGACGACGAGTAGATCTCAAGTGCTGCACAACAGTACCCTACTTACCAGCGAATCTTGTCTGGTCTCGCGGAAGCTTACGCATTCATGGTGTTCCCGCGAGAGATCCCCCTGAATGACTACATTCAGGCGATCCCGGAGATCACACTGCTCATCAACAACGTCAAGTATGTGGCTTGTCCTTTCTCACATTGACACTTTATTTATAACACGCTTAAGTGATATATTATCATTTTACAAGGAAGAGCGAGTAGGCGAGACGACCAACCATGTCTCCACGCTAGCTGCTCGCACCAAGAAATCGAAGCTGGAGACATTTAGTGAACTGACGGAGACGACGATTGACCTGCACAAGAAGATTGTAGATATATTGGAAGGATCTCCAGAAGCTTGTGAAGCGTTTAAACACTCAGCGGCCGGATATGTTCGCTTCCATATCTCCGCATCGAGATATCGATTGGAGGACTTGGAATTATAGTCGCTGTATTGTAACCCATACACTACGGCACACCCTCATTTGTTAGTAATCACTGGTCCTGCCACCTCAGTAGAACGGGCTGGCTAGTGCAGAGTGCCAAGGATGAGTTTGAATATTGTCAATCTTGGGACTTACTATAGGGTGAATATTTGAACCAGGCGATTTGGATAGCATGAACAACACCATCGATGAGAGCAAGGGCAAAACCAATGCACATGTTCAAAATCCGTTCAGAGTTTCTCAGAAGCATATCTTCAGAATAACTGTGAGAACGCTCGTCCCACCCGACCGAAGAGAATAAATAGCGGGGGCTGGGGTCCGACGCCGTGTTCTCCGCTCCCTCGCCGCAATGTTCCTCAACGGGCTCGGTTTGCTGTCGCTAGCTGTTCTCAGTCACGCGTCGTCACAGTCAATCCTGCGATTGGAGCAACCTGCCGCAGAGACCCATGCCCAATCCACGTACGCTGTATCGTACGATGATGGGTTGGTCACGCCAGTTGAGCACCTGAGTGCTCTCTCCGTTGACAGCTTCACCGCACTTGGCCACCCGTCCTTCCCAAACCACAGCGTCAGAATAAAGAAATCGGACTTTTGTGACACGACCGTAAAGTCAGTTGGCATCTCCTACACTCTATTCCGGTCGTTTCCAGGTTGAGGCTCTCGTGCGGTTTAGTGCTTACACAGGTTACATCGACATCCAAGCTCGACACATCTTCTTCTACTTCTTCGAGAGTCGCAATGATCCAGCGACGGACGACGTCATTTTCTGGACCAATGGTGGTAAGTTCCAGTCTCCGACGCACAGCATGATATCGCATAACAAGTCGGGCAGGTCCGGGTTGCTCTTCTAGTCTGGGTCTCTTTATGGAACTCGGTCCTTGCAGAGCCCTGTCCGGAAACGGCACGACCTATCACGCGGAATCATGGAACACCAATGCGAACATTTTCTTTGTCGATCAGCCCATCGGTGTTGGCTTTTCGTATGCAGATTATGGCGAAGCGGTGGTATGTAGCATATTTGGTTAACACAGACACCTTGTGTACTTGATTGCTCAACAGAGCACCACCGAAGAGGCTGCCAAAGACATCGCTGCTTTCGTGGCCATCTTCTTTGAGAACTTTAGTCAGTTCAAAGGCCGTGCCTTCCATATGGCGGGCGAATCATACGGTGTAAGTCCACACAAACTACGACATGTTTGTGAGAATTAAACAAAATGTCATGCCAGGGCCGTTATCTCCCTGTCTTTGCAGCCGAAGTATATGACCAGAATGCCAAGCTAGTCGCGGCCGGATTCACGCCCATTAATTTGCAATCTGTTATGATTGGTATGTTGAGATTCCACTATCAGTACGCTTGATGGGGACCAATGCTCGTGGTCAGGAAATGGCATAGTTGATTACTTCACGTTAACTCCCTCATACATCGATATGCAATGCACGGCTGCCTCGGTGTTCCCGATTGCGAGCATCAGGTGTGTTAAATATGCCTTGCACATGACCTGCACTTACAGATGATATAGTTCATGCGTGCGGATGAAGGAAGCTGTGAGTGTCCTCATGCTTGCGGGAATCACTTGCTGATCTTGGGTATAGCTGCCTCGGTGCCAGAAATGGACTCTTGAATCATGTATCAACCAATACGATGCGTTGAGCTGCGGCGCAGCTCGTAGCTTTTGCGACAGTGAACTTTCTGATCCGTTTTTGGCTACTGGTATATTCAGCGAAATCTAGAACGCATTGATGATGTCTGATTGACGATTACAGGGATGAACCCATATGACATTAGCAAGAAATGTGAGGGTGACCCCGGGGACCTCTGTTACCCTGTTACGAAGTAAGGAATTATGTTGTTTGCTTGATGTGTTGTCATGACCAGCCTTCAGGAACATAGGGAAGTACCTTGACCTTCCTTCCACTCGTGAACTTCTCGGTGTGGACCCATCCATCACCTCGAACTTCAGCTCCTGCAGCGATACCGTCGGAAATGCATTTAACAATGCTCAGGATGAATACCACTCAACGTATACCCAAATTGCTGAACTCCTTGAGCGTGGAGTCCGCACACTCATCTATGTTGGAACGTACGATTGGATCTGTAACTGGATCGGCAACGAACGTTGGACGCTCAAGATGCCCTGGAGTGGGCAGGAGGCGTTTGTAAGCCAGCCATTGAGAGAATGGCAGGTCGATGGACAGGTTGTTGGCAAGACAAGAAATGCTAACGGATTGACATTTGCTACCGTTGACGGGGCTGGACACATGGTAAGTTCATCATCGTTCGTTGGGATATGATGCTGATGAGAGTTCAGGTGCCATATGATAAGCCGAAGGAGGCATTGGCGCTCGTGCAGAAGTGGCTAGCAAACCAGGAACTTTGAGGCCCGCACTATCGCCCCGTAGCACATCCGAGCAGTCACAACTAGGGTCACTCGGAACCTCGACCCAGCATGAGAATTGCAATTGCACAGAACCTATTAGAGTGTAGAAGCTTTGCAATATCCATCTGTGTTGCTACGCGCTATTCTTTTTTGACTACTCTTAAGCAAGAATAGTTTGGCTACACGGCGAACTCGACTTCGACGGTGAGTTATACAGACTTGCACAATGATCACTATGCTGCCGCACCGCATGCACCTGATTAAAACACAAACCCCATCCCGGCCAGCGAAACAGCCAAAAATCACTATTCTATCCAATCCACATTCGTCACCAGGGCCCTTCGCACAAGCGGTCATTGTACAACCATTCGGGAACAGGCCCCGGTTGCGTTTCTAGCATGGCCCATGGGTTTGTTCATGCACGATGGTCCATGCAAAATTCTTTGACGCCGACGGCCCGAAATACAGCCCGTATTCGTGGACTACCCATCAGTGTTGGCTTTCCCTGTGCCGATTACGGTGAACCCGTGGTATGTAGTATGTTTGGTAGACATGAATACTCTGCGAACCTAACCACTTGACAGAATAGGCTGCAAGAGACATTCCCGCTTCGTGGCCATCTTCTTTTGAAAACTTTAGCCAGTTCAAGGGACGTGCATTCCGTATGGCGAGACAATCGTGGTTAGGAAACGGTTTAGTTGACCACTTCGCGTTGACACTGTCATACATTGACGTCCAGCGTACGATTGCTTCACGTACACGCACATAGATGAAGCAAGCTGTGAACACCCTCGTTCTTGTAGAATTCCACTGACTGATGTTGGGCAAAGTTGCCTCTCTGCCAGAAATGGACTCGTGAGTCGTGTATCAATCAATTTGATGCCTTGAGTTGTGGTGCAGCTCGTATCTTCTGTGACAGCGAACTTTCAAATCCGTTTTTGAATTCTGGTATACCCCGGGATCTGGACCGCCTTGACAGAATGCTGATCGTTGATTCTCAGGACTAAACCCAGACGACATTACCAAGAAATGCGAGGGTGACCGAAGTGTCAACTGCTACCCTGTTGTGTAGTAAGGAATAGCACTGATTCACTACGAAATTGTAATGACCACGTTTCAGATATACGATCGGTTGCCTTTCCACTCCAGCCATCCGCGAGATGCTTGGTGTAAGCCCATCCGTCCCTGCTGGTTTCGCTGCCTGCAGCGACACTGTTTTTGCTACATTTTCCCAAACGTTGGACGAGTACCACGAAACGTGTACCCAAATCGCTCAGCTCCTCGAGCGTGATGTCCGCGCGCTAATCTACGTTGGAACGTATGACTGGATCTGTGACTGGATTAGCAATGAGCGTTGGACGCTCAAGACAAGAGGCATTTGCGAACCAGCCATTGCCAAATCGGCAGGTCAATGGGCATGCCGTTGGTAAGACAAGGGTGCAAACGGACTGACTTATGCTACTGTCACTGGAGCTGGATACAGAGGTCCATCGTTCTCAGTCGGGACACGGTACTCACGGGACGTCAGGTTCCGTTTGATGAGCCTGAGGAAGCGTTGGTGCTCGTACAGAGGTGGCTGGCAAAGCAACCACATTGAAGCCCATGGCCCGCCATACCCTTGCGCACACTCTTGCACAGAACGTCGACCTTGGAATGAAATTTTACAGAATTCTTGAAATGGAAATGCTGTACTTCTGTCTATGTGCAGATCTGCGAAATGAAATTTTTCTTGGACATCCTCCCCGGAAGCAGGGATACCGTGCAACGACATCTAGATGGTCGACGACGAAACGCACCACATACATGAATTTAGTGCGCTTTGTATGATGGACATTGTCCAGATTGACTGGGTCGATACTGGTCGGCAATGCGTAGGCATCGAGGTCAGGAAGTCCCAACTGCCCTTTAACGCAATCCAGTTATAGTCTGCCATCGGGAGATGGAAAAGGTAATTGATCGACAGCATGATGGGACATTGCGATGGCCAGTGGCGGAATTGCCGCAGTCGAAGACGACGAGCTGGCCTAAACATTGAAGGACGAGCGAGATTTATGTTAGAGGCTACTATATTTGAATTTGGAACAGGTATCAGTGGACACCACCTTCACATTATGGGCTCTTGGTGAATATGTAGACGGGTTGATTCGTCTGTCGAACATGCAGAGCGGTCCATACGACATACGTGGTAAGACCCTAGACAACGCAACGAGATTAGCACAATATGCATGGATACTCTACCGCCTCGGAGCTGTATTCATCCAAGCACAGCTTCAGTGAACCAAGCCGTAATAACATGCAAACCTGAATCGGATCATGATCTCATCAACGTAGCCAGATGGACTTGAAAGGAGGCCGTGTTGCAAGATATCGAAATCAACCGCTGAGATACCCTCAGAGCTCTTGTAAAGATTCAGGGCGTCCCAATCTCGGTCTGATGTTCGTTTCTCGGTGAGATTATTGGGAAACTTGACGACGAACAGTTGCGCGGCGGTCGCGTGCCTGGTGTTATCACGCCAAGTCGGCAAATGACTTACATAAGTAGCTGCCCTCCACAGGCTCCACTAGACCCTGGTTGCAACGACTTGACGCGGAAATGGTTGGTGGGACGTAAAAAATGCGTATTGGCGCGAACGTTACACGTTTCGTACGCGGCGGGGGTGGAGATTCAAGCTTCCGTCGAGGTCGAGGGGATGCTCCTCAGAAGGCTTGGCAGAGGGGGTGAGAGAGAAAGAGGAGGAGTCCGTGATAGGATCCGAGATAACATTAGGACGCTCGTGAGCAACTGCGGGTTTTCCAAGTACCCGTGACAGTCAGCACAGCGGCAAGAATGCCACTCCGCCAAGCGCATTTCCGCAGAGAAGCGAGGATAGAACGTGTGGGATCAATCCTGGATCCTCATCCGGACCGAGAGCTTTGTCCGCTCTCGTTTCCTATAAAACTGAGTACAACGTCGTTCCGGTCAAGTTGCACCCCCGCCCGCCACTTCCAGTACCTGACATAATTGTCGTTATTTGGCAACTTGAAGGACCCCGCCGAACGATCTTACTCCCTGCGGCATCTCGTTTCCGTTCTTTGACCGCTACGACCATACCACCAACGTTGGTGGACGGCGAGCTCAGATCGTCCACAACAGTCACGACTCACACCTTAGCACGTCAATTTTGGCTTCTCAAAGCTTTGCGGTCGACGTCATGGTTCACCTGGTGAGCTTTAATGACCCTCTCACATCACCTGCCACTCGCTCACCCTCAAATAGCTTAGTCCAACAATCCCCCACATTGCATATGCATGTTTGGGTGGTTTCGTTGTAGTGGTCAGTTCATCAGCACGTCTCTTTCCGTTCGGCCCGAAATGATCGCATTCATTGCACCTAGTTTGGCATGTTTTCGCTTTTCATTCGTGAAAAGGTCAGCCTTGGCCGAATCACGTCCACTATAACGCTCATCACCACTGCAGTTGTACATAGGGGAGGCCTGTTGGGCCTTTCTCTTCGGCGTCATTATAGGCAAGTACACTGGCTGCCCTGAAATGTTTGATGCTATCCTGATGGGTTACTGCTCATCCCAGGACCTTATGGGGCTGGAATATTCGATCCTCGCAGTTGGGCTGACGGTGACGAAGATGTATCGAATACCATCACTCTTGAGTTCACCCGTGTCGTCCTTGCTATTGGCGTGTTTGCCATTGGTGTCGAGCTTCCAAAGGCCTATGTCGCTCGGCATTGGAGAAGCTTGTTATTTCTGCTCGGTCCTGTTATGGCTTGGGTGCGTCGTGTTCGCCTCGGCTTTCATTTGACTTTTCAATTCACCGCCAATAGGGATGGTTTGTATCCGCAGGCTTAATTTACGCCTTCGTTCCGGGTCTCGACTTCCTTTCTAGTCTTGTCGTTGGTGCATGTTTAACTCCCACCGATCCTATCCTTGCCGCGGCTGTGGTCGGAGGAAAGTATGCAGACAAGCACGTGCCTGCGCACATCCGTCATTTACTATCCGCGGAGTGTGGATGCAATGACGGAGCCGCGTATCCCTTCCTTTTTCTTGCCCTTTACCTCATCTTGGAGTCTACACCGGGCCGTGCGATTGAACACTGGTTTTTGTATCTTTGGCTTTGTCAGTCTTCTCTTTCGTCTTTGGACATATACTCATGAATCCATGCAGACGAGATTGTGTTCAGTATAGTCTTTGGATCGACGTTGGGCTTTGCATTTCGACACCTCGTCAAATTTTGCCAGCGTAATGACTTGATCGATCGTCAGTCGTACGTCGCGCAGTACGTTTCGCTCGCATTTCTTACCATCGGTATCATGACAATACTTGGATCCGACGACCTCCTCGCTGCCTTTTGCTGTGGGACGGCCTTTGCGTGGGACGGTTTCTTTAACCGACAGACAGAGGAAGCAGTGTTCAGTTCAGTGATAGATTTGCTGTTCAACGTTGCTTCGTTCGTGTACGTAGGTGCATGGATGCCCTTTGATAGCTTCACCAACGAGACTTTGACACTGAGCGTCGGCCGCCTCGTCCTCACCGCCTTACTCATCTTGATGTTAAAGCGACTCCCGATCATGATAGCCTTGTACAAATTCATACCCGACGTGAAGACTCTGCGAGAAGCCTTTTTCAGCGGTCATTTCGGACCGGTTGGTATCGGTAAGTTGAACACGTTCCGCAATTGTCTGCAGACCGACTGAATCGTCTCGTTTGTCACATTCAGGAGCCGTATACATCTCCACTTTCGCAGTTGGGTACCTCCCCAAGCCCTCCAACCCTCCTGCCAACCAAATAGAGTTCCTCGCAGCTACGATGCAGCCCATCGTCGCCTTCGTCGTGCTCTGCAGCGTTGCGATACATGGGTTATCCATCCCGTTCTTCTCTCTCGGACGTCGTGTTCATTCCGTCTCCTCACGAACGTGGTCCCGTCATGCATCTGGTCCTGACTGGGCCACTTACACGCGACACGTTACACGTGCCGAGGATGTCGTTATCAATCGGGATCGTGACATAAATGCTATGGAAAGTGGTCGGGCTGGACTCACGGAAGAAGAAAAGACGGTCATGGAGAGCGGACGCACGAGCACTGATGTCAAAACCCCGCACGAGGATGGTAGTTCGAAGACAGAGGATACGTTGAGGGGTGATGATACGGCGAAGGAGAAAACGCCTTCCGACGGAACTGAGACGACGACGGAATGGAAAGAAGGTCCGGATAAGGTCATCGAGCGGCAGCAAGGCCCTGGAGAAGACGTGGGTTTGACTGGGTCTCGAACGGTGTGCTTGCTAACGTTTCATGCAAGGTTGATGTCGAGATCGTCCGTCACGCGTATGCGCACGAGGGTTCGCCTGCTCCCTTACGTAGCCCTTTGCAGACAACCTCCTTTCACATTTATCACCCGCATCATGCTTCAGAGGGCATTCCGGGAAGTGCGGAACAGGCTGGGGAGGGCATGGAACACTATATCGTCCAAGCTGGAGCTGAACTGCGAAAGAAGTCCCTCACCGCTGGGGTATCGACTGAAGAAGGCGCTACTGCAACGCATGCAGAAGGCGAGCCCGATGACGACGAAGGCTGGACTTCTGAAGACAGTGGGGATGGTACGATCGTCAGTTCTTCCGCGGCGCCGGACGAGCGTAGGAAACGTGTCAGATCGAACAAGGGCAAGACTGTGATAAAACCCTCTGGTGCTGGGCTGGACGAGAAAGGTCGCCGGCGATTGTCTGTGAGCGAGCCAGAACAAACCCAAGATACACCCCAGGACGCCGAACGACGCGGTAGAAGACCACATAATGAGCGGAAGAGTAGCAGTCTCTCAGCCCGCCCGTCCATTCATCATCGACGGCTCGAATCGCTCAGGCTGGCTGAGCACGCTCGCGATGCATCTCCTTCACGTTCCATCCGGTTCGCTGATGAACATTTACCCGGCTTAAACTCGCCACGCAGCGGAATGTCACCAAATGAATCTTAATTGCCGGATGATCAAGTGAATGTCTCCCCATCGGACGAAGACCTGGAGCCCGCGCGAGGGGGAGCTCCTTTTGACTTCCTGTGAAGGGTTCAACTTTTTTTTTTCTTCGTATTTTGCGAACTTCATGGTTACTCTCTGTACACCATTTGCAATCCTCCCCATGTTCCCATAAACCCATGTATTGACACTCACCCCTGATGACCTACTGTGTCTGTAGTGTTCCCTTCCTTTAGCGAAGGCATATACTTTCCGGCGTTACCAAAATCGACACCCGTAGCCCTCCATCGCATTGTGTTTACTGTCTTGCATTGTATCTTTTGACTTGCATAGGTCTCAACGTCCTGTAATCGTATAAACGACTTCTAACTTGATCCTGTTCCATGCTCGAGGACGTCCATCAGGACAAGTCTGCTCAACGACACGAGGGCAAACGATAGGACCTTCCCAATCACCTTCCTCACCCCGCTCCACTCGAGCAAGTCGAACACACGCGCAGCAAAGACAGCTTGAACGGGTCGGTGTGCCGATGCGATTTCAAACGGAAGGCGGATGCCATCGATGTGTCCCGCGACAGCACGCAGACCAGACGTGAACCCGTCTTCGTGGAAGCCGTACCCAAGCCATGCGCCTGCGTACAGGACCCCCCTGCGACCCTGAATCTTGCCCATCTCTCTCATTGATGCGAGGGCCTACGGAAGAATGAACGAATGAATGAAATGAAACAAGGGGCGAGAAGGAAAGAATCGAGATATGTAAAGACCAGGGGATGTGGCGGCGTTTCGAATCCGTAAATGGGCATACGGCAATAGTGGGGGCTTACCTCCGTGTTCAACACAGGGTGGTCGTACCGGAATCGCGCTGCAACGGCGACGCTGGCGGGTTCTGCGGGTGGATTCAGGGTCACGAAGACCGGTCCGTACTTGCTCGCAGACAGGTGCTGCAGGCGGTTCATGTTATCTGTGAAGCGCGATCGAACATGAGCCTTTTTGCTCGTGATGGATGGTAAAGGGGTGTCCATACATGTCCTGTGTGAGGCGTGTTCCACATCAACACCCAGCTAATGTAGCTTGTAAGGGGAACGCAGGGGACACTTACAATGACGCTTTGTTCACGTTGGCTTTGTACATGCCTTCTTGTCCGACCGCAGAAAACGTCAAATAATTCCAGGACGACCAAGCGGATCGCCTTTTTGGCATGAGCTGTTGGGAAGATCAGAGTCTTAGTGACATCAAAAAAATCGCATGGGATCATGGACTCACGTTGACGTCGTTGTGCAGGACCACTTCGTTCCGATTCCACGTAAACCGACCCAAGATCTTTTCTTCCTCTTCGGTCATTCCAGATCCTGCTTTGAGTAGCGCAAGGGTCGTATCCGAATGACATGCCATGATCACACGATCAAAGTCCAACGAGCGGCCATCTGCGGTAGTGAGCTGGACGGTGCACCCAGGAGCATTTCCAACGGACGCGACGGGGGTCAACAAGTGCAGCTGGCTCTTTGGGAGCTTCTCCAAGATGGCGCTGACATAGTGATGACTAGAGCAACGAATATGATCTTCACCGTCCGTGAGAGGTAACGAGTTTGGCGCATACCTTCCGCCCTTGATTGTCAACCAGGCGGGTTTCCCGGCGATCTGAGGTAGGCGATGGTTGTTCATAAACCTCACCTGGGTATACGGACTTAGCGGATGGAACCCGCACGTAGAAAGGGTCGTACCAATGTTTGGACGGGAAAATCCAGCAGGCACTGGTTAGGGGTGGTATTCCAAATGGTAGCAGTCATCGGCTAAGGGGATCAATCGGATGCGATACACCAGATCGAAACGAGAGGCTTACAATAAGATAGTCATCGCGGAAAGTATCCGAGTATCCCTCCCGAGTGAGATAGTCTGCGACGGAACAATCCTGGAGGTAATAATTGCGGTCGACTACAAGCTCTCGAGCGCATGCGTTGAATCGCAGGATGTCATAAAGTAACCTCCACATGCCTGGGTCTAGGAGACGCGAGGGTTGACAAAACATCCCCGCCAGGTTGTTGTCTGCCCACTCGAACACGCCGTGGTCTCTAGACACGCTGAAGGACATTTCTGTCGGGAGAAGCGTAACATCCGGGTAACGGTTCAGGAAACGGAGGAAATTCGGGGATGTAGATGGGTTAAAGACGACCTAGTGACAGACAAATCGGATGTTTTCGTGTTTCCAGATCCTTGAACGATGACTTACGAAGCCACTGAAGAAAAGACATCTCAGCCAAAAGACAAATACATAGTGTACGTTTCAGTCTTACGTGTCCACATAGACGTCTGCGCCACCAAACCGACAACCCACGGTGTTTGCATGGCCGCCAGCGTGGTCATCGGCTTCGAACAAATGGACTTCATGGTCACTGTGTTCGTTCAGTAGCTGAAATTGCAATGCGTAGGTGACTTGAATCGGCCGAAGCAAATATCAATGTGGCTCACCCACGTCGCAGCAAGTCCGGAAACACCAGAGCCAACAACAGCAATTTTCATGGGTCACGCTGGAGGGAACGAGTCGTGCAAGAGTTTACGGAAAGAGTGGCGACTCGGGGCATTTTTCAAGCTTTCAAAGCTGGAGGAATTCAAGTTCAGGAATGGCCAACACGTGCACCGATGCGGAGCACTTCATTCAAGTAATCGAGCACAGCACTGGACAACCTCTGACACTGTGCGAGTACATTTCCCCCGCACCTTTACCTCCTACCTGCTGCTGACCAGCTCGGGTTATTCAACTCGACACCTCCAACACCTCCTTCATAGACGCCGTCGATCGTCAATTCCAAGGTTGGTGAAATTTTGCCAGATTCCATGGCCCATAAAGCCACCGCAACAGTGCTGGTGGATCGTCAAATTGCGACAAGGCCCAGGTAAACAGATCGACATACTTGGCACCATTGTAGTTAAGAATACCTTGTTGCACGGGGAATTTGTACTGAGGCCTATAAACGTCTTCGTGTCAATCGATCACTCGGGTGTCAACATCTGAAGGGTGCACACCCGAGGTTCGCAACTCTCTTTCCCATCATCCACCCATTCACGTACAACTGGGCACGGTAAGGCTGGAAGGATTGATCAAAGGTAAAAGACATGGGTACATCAAGTTCCTCCGAGACGCCGAGGTCAAATGTGGTCACGAAGAATCCTACTCCTGCAATAGCGTTGGGAAGGCCTTCGGAAAGATCCCTCTCTTCCCACGACGAAGTGTCATATCCTGGAAGATGCCAGCCCAATCGCTCGCCGTACAGACCACCTTCATTGAGAACGCCTCTGACTTTGTCCGGGTAGCTAGACCAAACATCAAAAAAGAACTCCAAGTGAGCTCGAATGTGAAACGAACTTCGAATAACCTCCAATTTTGCCTTGTACTCTCCACTCGTCGAAATTGCCCGTGTTGAGCATAAATCCGCGAACTCCTCGAGGTGACTTCTCTTCATCAATGACCGCTGGAAACTCCGATCAGCGAACCGAGGCAACCGACAGCGACAAGCGTACCTCCGCTCTCGTTCAGGCCCATGTTGTCCTAGTCAAGTTGTGAATGCGTTATAAACTATAAGATATAACTAACCTGAAGAATGGTGATGACATTATCCTGATCGTAAAGTAGGGAACCAGGTGGGAAGTGAAATTTATCATCAGTCTCTTCCAAGATGTTTCGGTTGTTGGTCGAACTTGACGGGTTGTTCATCGTCAGTGCATCACCACAACAGACGGTATCACCTTACTTTCCGTATGAAGTGTTCAGAAAGACATTATTTACCCAAACACTGGCAGCGAAAGCTGGTTAGGAGGCATCCATGAAACCTATATTCTGTCCGATAAGATCTGGGACAAACCTTCGCCACCGTTGATGGAAAGGTTAACCGACTTCGTATCCTTGGCGGCAGTGAAGTGTCCACGCCAAAGGACAGTGTTCTCACAACTATGACATGTATTGAGTCAGTGAACAATGATAAGGCTAGCAGTCACTTACTACTCATAGTCGCAACCATATAGAACACGCCCATCTCCATAGTAAGGCTTGAAGGGTATGTTGGTCTCCGTGTGATTCGCAACCGTCCAATTTGCATCCGAAAAGTCGGATTCAATTTCCGGCAAGCTATTCGCATACCTCCAGTTTGTCAATTGAGGGGTGACAATTCCTGTTGCCGAAACGGATGGGGATATCTGAGCGGAGAATCCGCCCTGTTGGGTGACAGCAGCAGCAGCAGTGATATCTGCAGCAACGGGTATTCCATTCCAGGTCACGGCATGTACAGTGTCTGGCGCAATCACCGTCAACCTCACGCTCTCGTACAGGTCACCACGAATAGCAAGCGTTGAGCCTGAAATTGTCGCGTTCCGCACAAGGTAGGGCCCTCCTATTAGGACGGAAGTATTGGTGCCGTATTTCCAGTAATTTGCGAAGTCATCCGATGGATTCGTAGGAATTTCCGGGGACCAGAACGTGCCCGCTGTGGCGGTGTCACTGTAGAGAATCAATTGCTCACTTGAGTCCCAGACGGTTACAAGGCCTTCTATCCCCGATAGGAAGGTTATGGTTGAGATACCATCGATCGAATTCAAGGAAATGCTAGCACTCTGGGCCTGTAGGCGTGGTACTCCCGTGAGGGCAAGAGCAGTCTCGTGCTCCTGGCCGGGTTCGCCATACAAGAACAGGACGTCTCTCTCACCGATCTGGCCCGCATAGAGGACCGGTGCTGTGGAGTAAAGGACTTTGGACGAGCCGAAGGAATAATCGGTGACAACAACTTTGGATTGCCGACCACTGAGAGTGATCGCTGAAGCAACTCTTGGGATTTGGAACGAGCCAGCTGAGGTGGTCACGTTCAGCTTGAAACGTGTCGTTCCGCTGCACGCGGTTCCCGTGTCAGCGGCATACAGCAATAAATGATCGTGCTCACGTCGAAGTGGAATCATTTTGCCTTACGATAAAGAACGACGTACTTGTATCTGGATTGGTTAACAAGGTGACGAATACAGAATCACTTGTCACTGCGACAGCACCGCTGGTACTGTCGCCGATATAGTCGGTCTTGTAAAACTCTGGGGAACTGCGGAGGAAGAGCCCCTCCCGCTTAAGCTCGGGATATTTGTCGGTTAACTCTCGATTCTCGGCAATTGCACTTCCGTAGTCGTATGATGCTGTGTAACCCGTTTTGTGCCAAGAAGGGGAAGTATCACCGGGCACTCACTGTATACGCCCGGGAAGGGTAAACCACCCCACGAGGTCCCTCTGCGACATCCTAGTAAGTGGTGTCCAAGTGAGAGTGTATTCATACCCATAAAGCATGTAGTAGTTAATCAGTTTAGCATTTGCCGCCCAAAGGTTGAGATTGAAAACATTCTCAAAATCAGCTCCAGTGAGCACACGACACTGGTCATAGCCTTGAGCACCGTGTCAGCTCTTTTCTTGTTACACAGATCGACGGGTGTACCTGGCGCTGTGGGACCCCATGCATCGAAAGCACCACCCTGGAACTAAATCACGGTCAGTATGGTATTAGAATGATGCGGATGCAAAACCAACTTCAGGGAAATACCACGGTTGACCAGGATTTACAGCTAGAAATTATGTGAACAAACTAAGAACGAGCAAGAATTCCTGACATACTCTCGTGGTAACGATAGTAATTCGTGTCCAATGGACTCCATACCATGGGGTTGGAACAATCAAATCTTTGCGGGTATGCATCAAGACTTTTAATGCAGACAAGTGGTCAATGGTTGCCCCTGAGCAAACGACCTGGAAATACCCATAAATGTCAACGGCACCCTGCAAAATAGAGATCAGATAAGGTGCCTCTGATAGAGGATTGGTCCCACAGTTCCGTTTATCCAGTTCCCGGCCGCGTCAGCATCGTTTGCAGTCAAGGGTACGACGATACTGGAATTGTAGAACGCGGTCTCAAGGTCCACGAAGTATTCCGCATGCGAGGTCGTTGATTGAGAGTATTCATTATCTGCGAGAAACAAAGGCTAAGCCACACGGGTCTTCGAGGATGAAACATGATACAGACCAAGTTGGATTGCTAAACGCATCAAGTAAGACTTGTTGAAAAGATGTCAAACAAGGTCTGCTTACCGATAACCGGTCCTCCTCGGCTGATCTGGTATGGTACCGTTTCTGTGATGATTCCTTGGATGTAATCTTGCCACGCCGCCTTCCAGTCCGTCGCATTCGTCCTGAGTTCACCGGCCACTTGCGATGTCGCCCAGTGTGCAATACCTCCCGCAGTTGTTTCAGCGTTGATATATGGACCTACAGAAGTGTTACGTGGTATTCGACACCAGAACAAAGAAGTATTTGCCAGGACGAAGGACAACCCAAATTCCTGTTTGTTTTGCAGCCTCATAGAGCGGCTCTAGAGCACGGTAGTCATTGAAATCAATTACCCCAGGAGAGGGATTGACCAATGCCATGTGAGTGTAAATACTGATGGCGTTGAATCCTGCGGCCTTGATCTTTTGAAGAACATCGAGCCATAATCCAGGGACTGGTAAGCGGAAGGGGTGAAACTCTCCAGAACTGACGAACAGCAATAAACGCGATACCAAAGTATGCAGTTTATGGGTAGACATACTGAATGAAGATACGTTGTCCTTTTAGTACCAGACTGTACTTGTCCCACAAGACCTCGTTTGTACGTCCGTTCCCAGCGAGGTTCGTAGTTATCGTAGGCTTTTCGATGGTTTGCTTTCGAAAGCTACCAACCACGCTGCCAGTAAAGGATATACCAGGCCAGGCGGTAGAAGGCTTCAGAGGCGACGCGAGGAAACATAACACTGAAAACAGCGCGACGAGTCCCCACGGCAGACTCCTCGCTCTCTTCCGCTTGGCATTGGTAGCACTACCTAGAGGTAGTATGCCATCCTCAGCTTCCTTCGAGTAGATGCGCCGTTTCGTCGCCCCAAGTTCCCTAGTGTTTGAGTTCATGACGTCCCGGAGGGTAGCTTCCTTCCTTACTACGTGACAGCCCGCCACGCTTGCTAGAGGCTCCTAGCAGAGAGTATTCTCGTCCTACTTCCCACGTGCCACGGTGTAGAACCCTGCTCACGGACCACGTTGGTATCGTTCTGTGGGAAGTTGAAGGGACCCTAAGCGTACCCTGCCAGTGGCTACTATTTCGGTATGTGATTCATCGTGTCACTTGAATTCAACTGCTAAGCAGATTCACTCATCTGTGCCTCCGAAGAGACACCTGGTTGTTTACCGGTTACCATTCTTCCTATCCGCGCTGCTGACCTTTATGGAACCCGGTCTTCGAAACTTGGCCACGAAATATCCGATTTCGTCGTCTTGTCGTATATCCCGACTCTCAGCATCCCTCTCCCGCTGTCCAAACGAGACACTCCGGGCATCCCGTATAGCCAATCCCGGCTGCCTGGCGTGGACACCAAGTTAAAAGACATCAGGACAATAATCGGGATATCTTCATTTGCACATCGAACCACCCCCTTCGAGTCTCCCGTTGAAACGGTTGAGGAAGTACTTGCGTTGACGAAGGACGCGAACTAGGTCCATTTTGCTTGCCACGGAATCTTGGATTCCGTGAGCTCTACTGCCAGTGATCATGGGCTCTGTCTCGCTGACCAATGTCACTTGAAAGTATGGACGTCATCTCGTCGTGTCGTCTTCGTGGTAGACTCGCGTCAGATACGTAGCGACCGGCGACAGGAAACTCTCCTGCGAGACCTTCCATATCGCTGCGGGGATGTTGTTTGCGGGTCACGGAGTTGTCATTAGCACAACGCGATCGATCCAGGACAGCGTTGCGCCTCCTATGGCAGACAAAGTATACAAGCGACTTTCCGAGACGGCACAACGCTAGTTTGTGTCAAGTAGGGGGTACGCGAGCGCGGCACGTTGGTATTGGACGCCTACGGGAAAGCAAAGCTCCGTTCGTCGAGTGGCTTCCGTGCATCCGCGTAGGTGCCCATTGGCACTAGGTACAACATGATGCTTGCATGTGGTGTACGATCCGTATGTCTTTTACTACTTACTGTCCGTCTCGTCGCTTGCATGCATCTATTCAAGTTATATCCACTTGCTGGATGTGTGCGACTGTTTGACTTTATATCCAGCTTCCTCCTGATACCTCTCGAATCCAGTGATGTCAAGCCGTCTAGTGTTCGGCCCAGTGTTAGTGGGAACGGCTTGATCGACCTAGTGCGATCTACTTGCGTGCATGTTTGGAACGAGCCAGTCCACAATTCTTTCGGCGAATTTTTACAAGTGAATTGAGAAGAACGACATCCATCCAAAGAGAGACAATGCTAATACTCAACAGATCAATCTCCTCGACAGGCTGGGAAGTAGACGCTACTCCTGATGATGAATCGATAGTAACGCAGAAAGAAAGGAGTACTGTGAATGGGATGGTGGACACGCTCAATAAATTCGAATGCACGCCGCACGATGAAATAGGTATTTGGGGGGATGTGTGGAGGGTTAAAAAGAATTTTCAAAAGACTTACCACCAATAGGGTTGAATGTGGTCCGTCTTTCAAGTCTGCGCAAACTGATGGTAGTAAGGTTGGTGGGCTATTCAAATGGAATCAAGTGATCTTCGTACCGCCAAGTCTTCGCCTGGCATGTATTGAGTCTATACATTTATGAGGCCTGCAGGTTGTGTGCTATAAAGGAACGCACGCTGCAATGAAATGAGACTCCATATACTAAATTATGGGTCAATTCAATGCTCGAAATTGAGCAAGAATGACTTACGTTTGCTCAAAACTAAGAAACAACCCACGAAGACGAAATTCCTTGGCATGCAATTGTACTGCTTCGCGAGTTCAATGAAAGCAACCCAGGCGAAGCTGCAGGCGGTTGTACGATGACTCAATCGAACCGTAGGTGTGATGTACACTTCGTCGAACTCTCGTGTCGGCAATTTCAAAGCAAAGTGAATACATGACCAGTGATCCCGTCAAGAACACAGCCCAGGTACAAATAGGTGTCGATACATCAACGACTCATCATAAGGGAGGATGTTGAAAAGAGATAATAGTACGGCTTATATAGGTGTCAGTTGTGCTTGCACACCTTACGATGAGCTGGCGAGGTGCTTACTATTGATTGTTTGGTAAGCTGTATTCACGACAGTGTAGCCGTTACACCCCCGCAAGTGGAATAGAAACATTGTACTGTTATCGTAAAGGTCAACCACGAGATCTAAAGGTTGCAGAGACAATTACAAACCTCTTTCCCCCCGGACACTACGATATGAGAATCTCTTATAACTGTGGAGGGAGGGGACGGAATATTGAGCAAGTGGCTTCGTCGATTTATAGCCATCGAGGATCTATTTGGGTTGTAGTCGGTACAAAGCTGCGCTGTAGTTTGGCGTGTGTTGAGTCTGTGCACTCATGAGATCTACATGTTGTGTGAGCCATAAAGAAACATACGCTGCAACGAACGACACTGCATATACTAAATCATGGGTCAATTTAATGCTCCAGATTTCAGCAACTGTGCCTTACATTTGCTCAAAACTAGATAACAACCCACGAAGATGAAATTCCCCGGCATAATACTGTACTATTGGTGAGTTACATGTGAGCAACCCACACCAAGTTGTAAGTGACACGTACAATAAGTAAAGTGGAGAGGCTCATTGCGCTAGATAACGGTGTCAACTGGATGAAAAATGAAGTCATAGAGTCCCGACAGTACCTTGTCAGTGCACCAGTGCTGACTGCATAAAGCGTTAAACTTCTGATGAGGGAGTTGGTCCTTTGGATGTGATATTAGAAACCAGTAACGGAGTACACTGTAAACTTACTGTGCATAGTTGGACTGCATGGTTTGCAAATAATAACAAAGAGCAACAGCTATGGTCATGTCATTCAGAACAGCAATACCGAGTGGGACAGCTCCCCAGACCTGAAGCAAGAACACCAAGTCAGTGATGAGGTTCCACGCATAAGAATCTGGCTGACTCGTATGTTTGCAAGACCAGGTAGTGCATGAAGCGCATAACTAAAAGAAAGGTATGCATAATCAGCTCAAATGTTATGCTGGAGAATGTGAGAAACCTGGCACCTTTTCACTGTGAATACTATCAAATATATGAGTATTCAAAAGCAACCGTGTAAAGTTTCCTTGGAGACTTACCGATGGCAAGAGCTGGGACACAGTTAAGGAGCAAACGATGATGATTGTTAAGGTTAGATATGAGGCTGCATCTGTAACAACAATCCCTTACCCAGTTGTCCAAAGTTCAGAAGTAGCTTTCCAGGAGGATCAGTCGCACATGTATGGTAGAACATCACACAACTCACCAGAAAGGCCATTAGCCACATGTTCCCTTTGCTAACTGAGACAAGCAAGTCACTATAGATGTCGTCGAGGAGGACGAATCCTTACATCGCCAGACACGCAGTGAGAAGAGACTACATGTCAATCAGGGTTAAATGTAGAGAATGATCATCGAGAATATATATAAACATACAACCTGACAATGGATCCAACCACTGCCTGGACAATAAGGTGCGCTCTCAGACACCTGAAATCAGTAACAGGAGTGGTATACTCACCTCTATGAGAAGCTGAAACTGGAAGACAACGTGCTAATAAGATCAGAGTACACAATCGACAAAGCATACGCACGACAAGAGACCTGCATTTTTGTTAAATGACAGAGAATTTAGAGCGAAAAAAAGGCTCACCATATTGGTTTGTCCAAGAGTGGAAGTATGTTCAGGAAGTTTCTACGTCGCAGTTAGATTGTCAGTAACCAACGGCCACAGAAACTCACGTTACTGAGTAATAGTACACAGAATAGGCAATCAAAGTTTGGTGTGCTGTCTCTAATAGCCTGAAGAAAACTACATGATAAGGACAGCAAACATTGAAACGGAGCACGAACAACAGTAACGGGACCTAGACAGATCAGACGTGAAACCAGTGCGAGGATACACTCCTGGAGACGAACTCACAGTTACTCTATACCCAACTTTATCAGAAGGATATCGACGATAGTAATTGTTCACTTGGGCAAGAAGAATGCCATATAACCTGTTGAATGATCAGTGTACCTCTCCTGTAGACATGAACAGTACTTGCACTGCGGACACACTAAAACCAACGAACAAGGCACCAAGGGTATTGTCGAAACTGGGAAGGGTAGCCATTGCTTGTCCCAAAACGACCAGAAATGAAACCTGAACAAGAAGGCTTCATATATTATAGGCTGGAGCAGCTGCTCCGGGTCGGTCAACCCTTGACCCGAGAAGGCGGTGGGCAACTGCATCGTGGTGGAGGCGCGGGAGTGTCCGGGTCCTGAAGATGCTGTATACTCCGGTTGCAAGCAGTGCGAGGCACTTTTAAGGGGAACTTCATTAGAAGTTTGGCGATATCGATGACGTGTAACACATGACTCGGAGCAGCGGCGCTTTTATGGGTCCTCTTGCATGAAGAACCTGGCAGGCGCAACTTCAGCACGTAGTCAAATCCTGTCTGTCTGCCAAACCCAAATAGCACGCCAGAATATCGGATTAGACCATTACCATGCGGAGTGGTGCTGGTCTCTGGAAGACGTTTGGACTGTGTTAAAACACGATTTTGCTGCTCGATCACGGTAGTGACTCGGTGCAGAGTTTCGTAGCCCATTGTTCTAGTCCTGTAACTGCCTGTCCGCACTGAGCCTTGAACGAAAGTTGCAGAACCCCTCCAAAGATTGAACCCTGCCAGCAGGCATCTCGAAAGGTGCTGTACCAGTACGACGGGTACATTTTTCTTGTCTGGAACGAAGCCACCCGAACTCCGCTGTCCCGGAAGGTGTGCTGCATCCGGTCAACTTCGCACGCCATAATGCAAGCATGGCAGAGGACTACATACATATCGTACGCCGTGCTCTGGTAACATTGTTAACGAGTTCCCATTGTACTACGCTCTGGTTTAGTTACGGTCGTGTGACTGTACTATTTGTATCCGTTTCTGCCAGGGTGGCAGGATCCCTGCCAAAGTCAAGTCGGACACCTAGCTGCGCCAAACACAATGCTGCCGATTCTCTTGCCCGAGGATCGCTCGTCGCAGTCCGCGTGACGCTAGGGATAGCTTTGACACTGTTTGAAGCTTGGAGCCGGAGCCCGCGTAATATATGCCCCGGGGTCAGAACGGATGTGAACTTTTTCGCCCTCTTTCCCCGATCGCTCTTCGTTCCTGGCACAATAGATATGGCGTCCCGTTTCGCGGTTTCGACGGCTGACCGCAGCAACGTAGAAATAAACGGTTTTAGGGTGGCCGACAATAAAGCGGCCGGAGCAAGACATCTTTCAGTCGGTTCCCGGTTAGTAAGAAGTGTGGGGCTTTCTCCGCAGGGCGCAATATCGGGGAACGTAGGAAGGTGGAGCTTGGAGACAATCCGATGCACAGCAAGAATGAGCTCTGGCGGGTTGGACGTCACCAGGTCACGTGGGCTATGTTGGCAGGATGGTAAAAACATCTTCAACGTTTGACTCGGGACGGAACTTGCAGATGGTAATGGAGGACCCCGTACTGCTTGCTCAAGTCCATCTGACCATGTGAGAACTTTAGTCAAGTGAGTAAGGGGAAGCATCATTCCATATCGTTGCTCTGTTGCCGAAACGACAGCACATGCCCAATCGACCGCACCCTCTTCACGCTTGACGGCGTATCCAGGATGCAGGCATTTTTTAATGCCACAAACTGGGCAAGTTTCCTCGCCCAAGGCTGGTGTCCCATCCTTCTCTCTCCCTTTTTTCTTCGGCTCAGGGAGTGGTCCTGAAGGAGGATGCGACGGACGAGGAAAGTGTGATCCATCCTCGAGAAATATATATACGTCACCAATTGTCAGGGTTGTTTGTCGGCATGGTGAAATTGAAATCATATGGTCAACGTAAAGCGCATGCAGCGCGCGAGCGCGAGCCCACTTCATTACGGTTTCAACACAAGCGGCTCGCAGTAGCAATCGTGGCTACACACCTCGATGGCTTTCCGTCTCCCAGGTACGAGAGTGAGTAAGTGGGCGGGGCTAGCGACCAACTTATACGGGACTTGGGTAGCCGTCCTTGGTTTGACGTCTGAGCATCTCGATTAGTCTAAGCGACGCATCAAGCAAAAACAAACGCCCCTTTCGCGGTCATCGGCACCCTAGGAAGGAGACTCCGTAGCACCTGTTCATAATCTACAGCACAGCGCATGTTTCAACACATCCATCCGCGAAGAACGTGATAGTACTCACATTCTTCCTTCATCGTCAGAGTGTTTCCATGCTGTGGGTCGGTCTGGTGTGTGTTGTGCAAGGGAGAGTCGAAGGTAAGCTGCCGGTCAAGCGACGGCAGTGGAGGGGGGCTCCCTTTGGAAACAGGAAGCAGTGGTGTGTTGCGATCGAGCTCGACGTCAAGTAATTGTTCTGAACCGGAAACAGAAGTATATGACTTGGCTTGATCGAGCTAGATAGGATCGGCAAGTTACGGGTCCATGTCAGGATAGGGTGTAGATATGGGGTCTGTGACGTGATTTACATACTTCAACCCAATGCTCAACTTCCATTTTTCCGCCGCCAACCCATTCAAAAATGACCTTGGCCATAAATGGTTCATTTGCGGTACTAATAACCGCAAAAGGTTGCTGCCGGACAGTGAGAAACACAGGTGAAACCGTCCTTGGCGGTACGACCGTGACGCAGGTCAGGAAGGACGATAACGGGAGCGACTACCCATCAAGTTCAGTATCCAGGCACCAGTAAAAAACCAGGAACATACATAGGAGGGTGCCGTGACCCCTAACATCCAACGATAGTGATCGGTAACGCCCAACTGGGTACGTCGGTCTGTGTGCATGAGTATTGCGCGATAATGGACACCATAATGGGCGCACCTTCTTTCAGGAATAAACTGCGATCCTCGAGACGGATACGCGCCGCGATGTGGAAGCGTGATGCAATTGTGCCAGCTGGGACGGTCGCATAAGTTGAGATGTTGTCTGCATTTGTGGTCTCCACTCCCATATCGACATCAACTACCAGGTCAAGGTCTCTTCGTGCGGTATTTCTGTGCGGATAACGCATGCAGAAACCTTTCTTGGGTTGTGCTGGTTCTTCGGAGATAAGTCTACATGGATGCGAGCTCACACCATCGAGAGTTATAACATCAACATGCTGGTCTTCATCGTAAACGTGAATGCAACGACGTTTGGGAGCACGACCAAGGAATTGTGCAAGGGCAGCAGAATCCGCATGAAGACCAAGGGTTCGCGATAACAGTGTACTTGGTGCGGTCGCTGAACTTTGGAAGGGAATGTCCGACGCAGCACGCGCCGACGGAGAGGTAGGTAGGATGCCGTCAACACCTACCGCTCGTTCGAATAACCGACGTAGCCCAACAACGCTACCACCCCAAGGCACTTCTACACCATCTCTCTCGTACGTCTCCCAATTCTGAGTGTCTGCAGAAATAGGGATAGCGCAGGCCGTGATACATGCATCATGGCTTGCCCATTCGACGCCATGGGCCAATCGTGCATGATTGAGGAGCCCCTGGAGAGTAGTGAACTGTGTTCGGCTACAGGTCGGACAGGCCAGAATCGCAAACTGGCTATCAGACGTGGTGGAGGGCAACTTTATGTACAGAAGTTTCTTCTGTTGAGACGGTTTTGGGGTCCGGGAAGAACGCGTTTTCGGAACACGCTGGGGCGCTGGCTGGCTCGGCACTATGGGGGAAAACGAGGGAGATGGACTTCGCTCTTCGGGCAATCCGGTGTCAAATATGAATGATGAGGGTGCTTCTAATGCCTCAAGAGCATCGAGCGCAGCGTCTTGGAAATCGTCCCCGTCCAAAGCATGATCTTGTGGCTCTTTGAGGTTCGATAATGCGTCCAACATTTGGAGCGCCCATTGGATACGACCTTCGATGGTAGTCGCAAGCCGTTCACGAATAGCAACCTCCAGATTGACTTCATCGTTTGTATGCCAAGAAATATCGAGCATCTGAGAGTCTACAGGCAAGCGCGGCTCAGCCTGAGATCAACCACAATGACTCGAGCGACGCACCATAATCATCACCTACTGAATCAACATTCAACTCCTCGTCTGAAATTGTACAATCTATCTTCCTCTTGAGTACCCCAGGCTGTGGAACGTCTACATGGGACGGTACTGGCAAGTGACACATGCGTACCCATCTATGCTTGGTATGAGATTGGGGGTCAAATGAAGGGATATCATAACCCCCTTTTCGGAGGTGTCGTTACTAAACTTGCCAGAAAACAGCTTCACATCTTGCACCGTACGACTCTATCATTTGACCCGAGGACCATCGATCATCCAGCAGGCCCTACTCGCACTTTAGCACACCCCGTATGCCTGGCACTTGATTGCCGAACTATTCGTGGCTCGCCAGGGGTGAAACAACCTCAATTGTCCTTGCAAGTCAGCTGACAGCTACTATCAATATGATGAACCAGAAGGTAAGTGTGAACGGGGAGTCATATGCAACATTGAAATTCGTCTAGGTACCAGGTCTGAGGTTTTTGGTCCAATGGAGGTCACTCAAAGGTATGTAACTATACAGGTAACTACAGCGAGCAAGAGAAGAAGCTTGTCTGTCTAGGAACTTGGGAGCGTCTCGTCCCACTGCCAAGTGGGTTACCCAGAACCTGCTTTGTAGACACGGCCCCAAGCAAGTGCTTGGAACCTTTGGCAGATGAGCTGGAGCTGATAAGTACTAAGAATCGCAGATCGACACTCACTGATCATACAGGGACAGGGCACCAGCTGCAGCAATGCTACGCAGGATGTTCGCACCAGCTCCGTCTTTGCAAACGATTAGACTCAATACGCTGTCAGGAAATGGTGGACACATACTGAACAACGCCTTTGTGCCTTCTTTCGCGACAATCTGCCTAGTCGCATCGATGAAAGACTTGTAGCGAACCTGGAAAGAATGATGTGAGATGGTATCGAGTCCGCTGATAAAGGCAATGCTTACCTTTTCTCCCGACGTCATCATCATACGACGCCGGATGGTGTCCATAGGATAAGATGCAAGCGCAGCACCCTACAAAACTACCTCAACAGATAGCCCGACAACATCTATAGAACGTTGACTGACCGACGTGCAAGCCCAACCCACGGCGAAGGAAGCTAGGAAGTTGCCCTGGAGATTCCCGACAAGAAAGGTATCTCTGATGGTATCATAACCTCCAAAGCTATACAAAAAGGCATGTCGGTCTTTAGCGTGGAAACAAGCGAAACATGTGCTTACTACAGCCCTCGGTAGACGACGATGCCGAGGATATTAGGAACAAAACCTCTATATAAGCCAAGAATTCCGTCCGTGCGGAGTGTCTGTCTATAGACGTCTATGATTCCGGTGAATTGACGCTGTCCTCCCTTAGCAGCGCTCTTCCCGTCAGCACTCAGCCGTGTCCGAGCACTGATTGTAAAGGTCATGTAGGAAACAGATGGACAGGGCAACGAAGCATACTAGTCAAGGGAATAGACAAAGACAGCGGACGATGCCCCGGCGGCAGCACCACTGGCGATATTCCCTATGACAATGGAGTCAGTTCTGATTGCTACGTATCCATCCTTCAGACACTCACCCAAGACCCAAAGCCCATATCCTTCCGACTTTTGGTAGGCGAATCTCCTCTTGAATTCGTCCTTGAAGGCAAAGTTCAAAGCCTGCGTAGGAAAGTACCTCAAAATGTTGGCACCATTCCCCCTCCAAACTTAGCACGCTGAGCACGTCGGATCGATGATCGAAAGATATGGTGGCGCACAGCTCAAGAGTCCTTCTTCCGCAAAAGTTCTTCTAAAGCAATCTGTCACTCCACGATATGGGGAGCTCAGGCGGCCAGCAGCGATCATAGCTCCCTGATTCTGGATCAACAACTTTACACGCTCGATGGGTGCAGCGACCGTTTTCGAGATGGCCGCAGCAGTGCCCCCCATCATGAAATCGACTGCACGATTTTCTTTCAGAACAAAGTTGAAGAGTAGACGAAACCGTGACTCGCCTAGGAAATCATTCGATCTCGAAGCCATGGTTTATGATATCTAGAAAAGACCAGTGAGTGGGGATTTTGATCTGATGATCTGATGATGGGAAGGAGGGGACTCGACACCCGGCCTTTTATGCGAATACGCTGCAAGACTCATAGGAACAACTCGGGAAGAAGGGCGGAGCCTTTAATGCTACAGGATCCAAAGTAACCGAGATATTTGGACAAGGAGGTTGATATCTGGTGATGAGGCTGCGGGCGACCTCAAGGCGGTGTTTTCACTCCGCGTTCGCCCGACGGCGCTGAACACTGCCAATAGCAGAGCAATATTGGTGTGGGTGTCGTTGTAGATGTCCCAATGCGCGCACTTGGTACGTGGTACTCGTTGGGGGATCAAAGTGTCTCTTCATCCACCTGTCTAATGGTTCGAAGCTATAAACATAGACTTCATCAGATGCCGCTTACCAAAACAAGTATGTAGATGAATCATTCCTCTCGACATAGACCGTAAGTACGTAGCATAGAATGTGATTATCCCCCCTTCGTTTCCTGATACGGTAAAAATACATTCGCTCACAGATAGTATTGCTACATTCAACGTACTCGATAATAACGACCAGCCTCGCATGCTTCATTTAAACTTAGAGTCACGCTCCATGCTATTTCGAGTCTGGCAAGATCGCTCGAACAACGGGTTGCTTCTCAAAGTAAGCAGCTGAATTCATCATAAAGCAGTAATCACTTCCATCACCCTGTATTAGAAATTTTGTTAGAAAGAAACGGATAAAAGGACGCGCACAAAAGACTGACGATCATCGTCACTGGAAAACCGGGGTCAAAGGGAACAATGCTCTCCAGGTACTTGATGTGCTCGGGGGCGAGGGCAATTTCCAGCGCTTCAAGGTTAGCCTGAAAGTGTTCCACCTTCCGGCCTCCAATGATTGGAAACACATAAGGCGCCTTCTGCATGACATATGCAGTTGCCACCGCAGTGATGTGCTTAGCACCAACTTCTTTGGCGACCTTCTCTAATGCTGCGCTCATAGCCCTTTCATTGTCGTTTCGCTTCCATTCCGGGTCCATGGCCACACGCCCTTTCTCGCCCGACTGAGCGCGCCGCTCTTCTTCCTCGTCTGTGCGAAGCTTCCCGCCTGCCAGCACATTCCACGGGGCGATGGCCATGCCTGTGGGTCGTTGTGAATTGCACGAGTAAAGCACCGACTGTAATGTCGAATATACCTTGGGCCTTGCACATCGGAAGTATGTCCCGCTCGAAAGAGCGATCCGTGACATTCCAGAGGCCTTGGTAGATCACAAACGGGGTCTTGCCATGATCGCGAGCGTACTGATTGGCCTGCGAAACTACCCATGCCGGAGTATCAGAAATACCCTAGAAGCCAGACCGAGTCAAAATAATAAGAATTGTCAAGAATGCTTTCGATTCGTACCAGGTAGAGCACCTTTCCTTGTTGAACGAGCGTATGAAGGCCATTCATCACTTCCTCGATGGAAGTCTCCCAATCCCACCAGTGGACATAGAAAATGTCGACGTATGGGGTTCTAAGTTTCTTCAAGCTCGCTTCGATGCTAATATGCATAGATTTCACACTGTTTCCGGTGTACAACGCCTTTTGCTGCACTCCGTCCTCCCATTGCACATAATTTGAGGAGTACTTGACCATGGATCAACATGACCCTGTCCAAAGACACACGGCACTCGTACTGACCTTGGTCGCAATGACAAGCTGATCTCTAATCCCGCGTTGCTCAGCCCATTCGCCAATAAATTCTTCTGATCTCTGGGCCTGGCTAAAACAAAACGTCAGGCCGGTGCCAAGGCCCATGTGATCACGAGACACTCGCTAGCTATTGGCAGTGTCGATGAAATTTCCGCCAGCTTCATAAAAGGCGTTTAGAAGCTTAAAGGAGGATTCCTTGTCCATGCTCCCCACAAACTTGTCCCATTTGTCCCCGATGCTCATCCCACCGAGTTGAAGGGGGGAGACGTGCACTGAGGCATGGGGTGACAGGACGCGGTAACGAGCGAGACGGGATTCGGGTTTGGGCACAGGGGGCAGCATCAACGCCATTGTGTAGGCAGGAGTTGGGGGTATCGAGGACGAGGAGGACCGAGGACAGTGAATTTTATACGACCCCTCCCCGTGACGTCATGGGCTAATGTATTGCAAAGTCAACCGAGGCAATACACGGACAGCAGTATGATCTTCGCAAGCTTACATTACAAGTACACTCTAAGCAACCGTCCTCGACGAGTCTAGTTGGTCTCAGCGTCGGTATACGGTGTCGTGGCTAATCCAACTTGGGCATTGCCGCTGTCAAACACAGAGTAGAAGCGCTGCAACCATCCGAACCCGTCTAACGGTGGGTGCGTGTCCACCGTCAGCAAACGCCGAGTACCGCTGTGTGCTAAAGACTTACTGATAAAGTCGAGACCAGATCCGCTCTGAGTTCCAAGATCAGAGGTGATCAGGTAAATCTGGTCGGGTTGGCCACCGAGCACAGCGTTGAGCGCACGGGGCCAAATTTGGGCATTGGGCGTCAACTCGTAGGTAACCTATCGGAACAACCTCAGTCGATCGTTCAGGGAGACGGTAGTAGGAAACTTACCCCGCCAATGTTGAAGTATATGCTCTGCAGTCCTGCGTACTGTTGCTCCGTGATCGTGAGCAAGCCGGTGGTCCTGTTCCCCGTACATTTAACTGATTATCGCGCTATAAGAGTCTAAGGGTATCTCACTGGTCCAAAGTCGCTCCCGTCGCCTGCTGGTAGGCCTGGTAGGCATCTGTGGCAAGAAGCAACAGCGTGGTACCTGTGTCGACGATACCGGCAGTAGTCTGCAGGAGTGTGGTTCCATCTCCGTAAGTCACTGACTGGTCGATTCCCCAGTACTACGGCAACGTGCACACGGTAAGAAGGTTGGCCGTTGTGTCCCAGCAGATTTCACTCACGTTCGACGCGGGAGAGGTGGTTGTGATTGGCACAAAGTTGATTTCACCGGTGTATCTAACGTTCGTGAAGAATTTCAGTCGGAGAGGAAAGACCGTGAGATGACTTACTTGGTGTTGTCGGTCCCTCCAAAAGTTAGTTCGCCGTTCGCGGTATTGGTAGTCGACGAGGGTTCGTAGAAGATACCCAGCGAATCTGTCGAGATCAATCTTTGTGCGTAGAGGTTGTCCGTGACTGTCGGAACCTCTGTGGTATTCGAAACAGTGTTTTGCGTAAGATCAACTGGGCCGACCCTGTGATTCGTGTTAACGCGCCAATACCCAGTCTCTCCGGCAGAGATACTCACCCAATAATGCCATCCACGCCGCTGAAACCTTGCGCAGAAGAAGCAACGCCGATTGATTGGTTCTGAATCACAAGACTTGGGCTCAAGGTCACCGTATCGGTGTCTGAACTACCATCAGCTTCTGTCTGGCCTGTGCAAAGAAAAGAAAATCCCAACATTCTTCTCCAGACATAGTCCCGGAGCCATAGCTGACGTTCTGGGACCGAGGGTATCAAATCATTGAAGGCCAACGCAACTTCGAGTGAACTTACGATGGTGTTGCCGGTGTCCTGGCTGGCGCTCGTCGGGTTGTATGGTGTGCTCGCGCCAACCCAAGTGTTTGAACTCCCTATAAGCAATGTTAAGATCATTCAACCAAGGTCTTATACAAAAGCTTACCAGTGTCAATGAGAAGGGTGTATTGGGTTGGGGGATTCCCAACACCAACGGATGCCGTATATGTCACACCTGTGGCCAACGCTCAATACAATTCGAGTTCGTGTCAAGCCTCGAAAACTCACCGGAATCTGTCACATCGATGCTATCACTGGAAGTAGAGCTAACAGCAGCCATCCGCCCGGAAGCCTTGGTAGGCCCATGCGGCGACAAACCAGCAAGCAACTTGGTTGCACGCCTGCGGTCGCGGTCAAGAAGTTCCCCCGCACCGAACGTGGATCGGATACGGGTCGTAAAGGGAACAGAGTTTATAACGTATCTGCTCATAACTATGTGTTGGCGCAACGATCCAAGTAACAGAACGATGAGAGTGAGAAGGGTGAGGATTTCTCGCCTGAAGGAAGGAACCATTTATAGGGCCAGAGGCACTGCATTTCAGTGGGGATCGATATCGCCATTAGCCGTGTCATGTCATTCCAGGGAGGAGGCGTGAACCTGGGCTGACAAGGCAGCCTGGAAAGAACCCCAAACTGGGTTCTAGCATTGATCTAGTATGTCAAGCAAGTGAGCCGAGAGAAGTTACCTGGGAAAAGGAAGACTCTTCCACCGCGGAACTGTGAACTTTGTCATCAGTAGGAAGTCATCACTAGTGACGGGTTGTTAGGATCGAGAGATCGACCAAGGCTTGGGCGGAGTATAACGACCTAGAGCTGGGGACCAAGCGCCCATAAAGTCGGAGTTGCTACACATCGTGGCAAAGATAACGTGGGTACTCTGCGTCTGGCATGATACATGATTGAGAGTCGTGTGACAACACGCTGTGATATGATCGCGTTCCGGCAGTAGCAAATCCTTACTGCCGATTCTGTGGCGAAGAGGTGATAGAACAATTTGACGAAGTGGGTTCGAATAGCACAACCCATGGGTATTATCTGCTGGATGGGGAATCACGGTGCCTAAGTTCCAAATTAACGTGTATAGAGGCTCGGTCCCAGGTGTCCTCATTGGAATCTCCCAGGGTCGCAGCTAGTTAGGGTCGTGTGCAAGCTCCCACAATCAGGGCTCCGGCGATCGCAGCAGCCGGTGGTGGTATATTTGTGTCCATGAACGCCATCAAGAACACAGATATATCGTACATGGGGGGTATCTGAGCAGAAGTTGCTTGATGAACCATGGAAGTCGGAGAACGTGCTCGATCCAGGGACTCACCGGTAATAAAGATACCCACTGTGGATCGGGAAAGCGCGAGCTTGATCGCGAGTAGATGAGGAAAAAAATGATAGCGACTACCACCAATTCAAAGCCTCCCATGATCCTTGGTTCCCTGTCGGATGTTTACCTCCATGGGAAGCATCAACGCCATCTGGTCAGCGACAGCAATGCAATATTGATGGTCCCTCCACCCTTCAGCTACGTCTCCCTGACCTATTTCAGAAGGTGCTGTCCAAACCTCCACCCTCGCATTGTGGCGTGCTTCCGGATCAGTCAGGAATCGTGACTCGCTGTGTAAACCAACCGTGCGAGCTGAGTAGTCGTCGAATGATGGTATCCTGGCCTTGAACTCTATTGTCATGGTGATTGTAGGGAACCAACTATGGCGGTATTTCAATCAATATGTCGTTTCCACTTGGGAGGATGCTGACCTTCTCTTCCGGCCCGCGCTGCCCGGCTCACTTTCTGGGAGCAAATTTGGCAAGTTGACGAACGAATCACAAAAAAACGGTACGGATGACGTTGTGAGCTTATCGTCCTTGTGAGTCAGCTCATACCAAGCACCCCACTCAACGCCGCCGCCTCCAACCGATTTTGCCGTTGTCCTCGCTGCGCTGCTCGGATCATTATGGCTCAACAAGACGGTATCAGCAGACATCTGAGTCTCCATCTTTCTTGTCCCCGGCTGTGTGGCCGTATCGCAAGACACTGTGCTTGGGTGCGAATACAAGGGCAACCGGCGTGCATAGGGAGATGGCGGGGCTAAAATCCTTTGCCCTTGACTAGGCTGTGACGGAGACAGGTCACCGAAAATGAGATGAGCCGTTATTTTTGTAGTCCCCTTAAAGTCCGAGATACATCAATTGAGGCTGACGAAGAAGAGGCGACGGATAGCCACACGAATGCGCGCGCCACTGACCTGTTGAACGAGTTCTGCGATAATATTGGTGAAAGTCTTACCAGATTTAAGCAGCTTAACGCGCACTTGACCGATCCCAACGTTGGTGGCGTGAAGGAAGTGTGCACTGACGTGTATAGGATCTGGATGAGAGGAACCGGACTGGTACTGGATACAGGCCTCCACGACGACGCCAAAGGAGTAGCCTAAGAGATTCCAACAATGAATACTCGGTCAACGAGGTTATAAGTCATTATATCCAATACGCCTACCTCCTTGCGGGATACTGAATATGGTGGCCAGTTCAAAGTAAGTTCACCCGAATCGATGGTCAACGTGAGCTTGCTTACGCTACGACGGTCCACTTGGGATCAAGCTCGCAACAGTAACAGAAGGTACCATCGTCGCTTTTGTATTGGAACGAGACCTGAAGAGCTTGCGCAAGCGGCGCCATGCATACGGCGCTCAGCGGTATAGAACAGTGGAGTGAGGGAGAAAAGCTTGACAAGTTCGGTAATAGGTCGGCGCGAGAGAATCAGACGCCTACGCTTTTCCGGCTGATACAGTAGTACCCGGTGCTCCGCTACGGCTCAAGACCTAGCGCTAACCAGTTGGGGTCGAATCCACCTGAGTGACGACCCTGCTTTGGTGGAGGTCTTGAATCTGCTCAACGCTGAGCGCTGACGCTCGTTCGGTGCTCGAACAGGGACGTAGCAACGGCCACTATCATGAATCACAGACTATCTCCGATTTGAACCAGCTAGCGCTGATTGTGGGGCGCACGAGGAAGATGTTTACGTTGGACTCGACCTCCTACCATAAAGTCTGAACATCCTATCTTTTGATGGCTAGCACACGACGTGTAAGCAACTGACGAAGAACACACGAGATGTGCAAGGTAATTGTTCACCAGTGCGAAGGGATGTCAATGTCAACCGTTGTCGCAGGCGTTCCTGTGTCGGGTTGCCACGTGTGATGGGTGCGGTATCCTCGTGGCGTGACGCGGTACGCGTTTTTCCCACGGACTTTACGCGTTGTTTATCAATGTTTGTTCCTTGTTCGAATAGCCCCTCCTTGCGACTCTGATTAAGTAGTCGCAGCGAGCAGGCTCAGAGCAAGCTGGTCGCGTCTTGGTACGGTCTTGTCCAGTCTTGCCTCCCAGTTCCCTGTCATATCCTTCCCTCTGTACTTGTACTTGTCCCTCTCAGCCCCAACGCACCCAGACATCGACGACCATCATCATGGATTCACCCTCAGAAGTATCAGACGTCTTCTCGCTCTCTGACCATCTCCTTGCAGAGCGCCTTCAGTTTGTCAAAGAAGTACGCTCTTTTTTTTACTTCCTTCTCTTCCGCTCATCCCATTCGCTTCAGATCGGCTTTGGAAACTGGGGCAGTGTATGGCTCTGCCGCCCAAAGTCTTCCTCTGGCAAGGCCAAGGATATGAAGGTCGCCGTCAAGCTCGTCCACCGCTCCAAAACCTCCACCACCGCTGCCAGGGTGCGCTCATTGTAGGTTTTTCTCCCTCATCTCCCTCCCACTCAACTCACGCTTGCGGACATACTAGATGGAATGAAATGAAGATCGTTAGATCATTCAAGAACGACCCACATCCATCCATCGTTCCCTTTCATTCATTCATTATCACTCCTTCCTACGCGCTCATCACAATGTCCGTCTTTTTCCTTCTCCTTGACTCTTCGTTCAACTCAGCTGCGTTGCCAGGGCATACCTCCCCACCCTTGTTCCCGTAGAGGTGTCAGAGTCACGCGCAAAGGAGTGGTTCAAATCACTCCTTTCTGGTGTTCATTTTCTACACTCCAGGGGTGTTGTGCACAACGATATCAAGTACGTATACTTTGTAATTCATGTTTAAGTCAACGCAATACTCAACACTCTGCCCCTCAGACCGGCTAACATCCTCCTATCTCGTGACAACATCCCTGTTCTTGTCGATTTCGGATTTGCTGAAAAGTATGATCTCAGTTCTCCCAAAGCCTTTCACAGCAACTTGACGTATGGTACACCCGAGGTATGTCATCATGCGTCCACCTTGTCTAGTTCACATAAACGTTCTTCCAGTATCTCTCTCCTGAGCGTGCGCGTGGACTTCCTCATGACACCAGAAAATCCGACATTTGGGCTCTCGGAGTAACTTTCTTCGAGATTCTTATTGGGCGCACTCCTTTCGAATACGAGGAAGGAGAGGTCTTCGACAACAAGGAAGACTTGGAGAGATACTGGAGTCGCACCGTGCGTATTCTTGCCCTGTTTTCGCACCCACCTGTGTAACGGCGTGACGTAGATGCGGGGGAAATGGGTTGGCAAATATTCCATTTCCCAACCTGTCGAACGTTTTCTGAAACGCATGATTGTTCCTAATGCTGACCTGCGGTGTACGGCTGCAGAGGTAATGAGAGATACTTATTGGGACGTGGCCCCAGTAACTCCTGCCCCGGGCCATGGCCACAGTAGGTCAACCATAATCCCGCTCATCTCTTTTGTTCAAACGCATTCCACAGGGAAAGCGGTACCGGCGACGCCCAGCACGCACGCACGAACGCCTTCGCTCTTTGATGCATTCAGGGACTCCTTCAAGGACAAACAGAAAGAGAAAGAACCATCAACGTCACGCCTTCTTGACATATCTCTTCCATGGTCAGCACCAAAGCCTACGTCACGATCCTCTGTGTCGCGACCAGCATCAAGAACGGAGTCCGCGTCGCCGTCTGCGTCGAGAGCGGGTGCTAGTTCGCGGTCAGCCTCGAGGGCGGAATCTACACCGAGGGTTGCTTCAGGAACATCGTCACCGTCGAAATCCCGCACACCTGAACCACCTTCAGAAGTAATAACGGCATCGAACCGACGTGCTATCGTGGGGAAAATATCTCCTACCTCCGTCTCTCCTGTGGTTCGAACCAGGACACATTCACCATCAAGGTCACAACCCAAACTACGCACACCTGATATCTCTACTGCGGCACGCACAAGAAAACTGTCTACCGTCCAAGCTTCTCCTGTCGTCGAGCCTCAGCGTCAGATCAGTGCGGAGATAGAATCTGACGGGGAGAAAGATAGTAGCGTTCGTAAAGGTCAGGAGAACGCTCCCGCATACCAGAAGCAAATGTTGATCTCGCTCAACTCGAACGCCTCGATGAGACGTCCCGTCGGGCCCCGGCAACCTTCTCCACGTGTCACTTCGGTTTTCACGGAGTCATCCCCTCCTTTGGGACAAGTGGGGACCATGGAGAAGAAACATTCACTTTCTCATCTCAAGACCCCTAAACCGGAGCGCACGCGCACACGCGCACCCCCTCACCTACTCACACCACGGAGTATTCCCCAAACACCTAGCCGCACCATTTCCAGCCAGACTCCTTTACATACACCCCAGACTTCTCAGCAAACCTCGGTCTCGAAACAACTGTCGGGAAAGCCGCCTCGGGCTCGTGCGCGCGCTGGTGTGTTCGCAGATCTCACAGGGTTCGCTCGAAACGTTGATCTCGGCGCGCATGGTGTCGCGCGTCCGGTGAGACATGGTGGCGAGAAAAAGGACAGAGGAAAGGAAAATACGAGGGCTCGCACAACCACGCAGAAGGAGAACAAGGAGAACGAAGGCCTGTCTTATCAGGTTCATAGCCCCCGCAAGGGCGCGCGTGTACCTAACGGACTTTCTGGAGTCACTCCTCTCAGTCCCGAGACCCCCGTCAAGGAGCAAGACCACTCCGCCACGTCGGTCTCTCTGGCGGCCAACTTGTCCGGCGCGACGACGGTCACGAGGGGAAGTGTCAGAGACCGAATGATGGATTGGGAAAAGGAACGTGAACGATTGAGAGAGATGAATAGGTTGACTGATACGAGCACTGACGGTCACGGTGATCATGGCTCAACGATTCTCACTCGGACAACCACCGGCTCGAATTCTTCTGACGATGACGACTCCAGGGTAGAAGCAGAGGTTGTTGCTGCTGCTGCCTCTGCACAAGCTAAGTGCAAGATTACTGTTAAAATCGAGAGACGGAAAGAAGTGAATGTCAACGTCAAGGATGAAAGACCCATTACCGCGCAGACGGTAACGACGGTGTCTTCCTCGTCGTCTAATCTGGAAAGGAGCGAGATCGAGGTCGCCAGGATCGGTGTGCGTGCGTCAGCTCAGATACTGTCGTCGCGAAACGGGTCCATCACCGCACTTGGGCGCAGTCAAAGTGTGGAAAAGCGACCGTCTGAAGAGAATCAAGGCAGGAACGAGTCTGTGACTGATATTGGGTTGCCCATAGAAGTGCCCAGGAACACCGAGTCGGGATTCAATTCGTTGAAACAGAGCGTCAAGGCTTCCATTGGTAGGCTTTTTTATTTCCTATCTGCCGTTTACTTGATCATGTATCATCCCCAGACAAGGGTGTGCGCTTCTACAAATCTTCTACCTTCGCTCAGTTCACGGGCCGTTCCACACCGGTGTGGTGTGCCTCTCCTGAGCCGGTTGATTTTGAGCAGAGACGTTCTGGTGAAGAAGGAAGATTCAGTTGGGAGAACATCCGACCCGAACATGAGGTTGCACTTGATCGTATGAACCTGTGGATCCAAAGCGTCGAGAGTAAGTCCTGGTGTGTTCGGCTAGAGAAGGGGTTGGCTGATCCTTTGCGAAACAGAGGTGGTCGAAGAAACTCGCCAGAACTTTGCTTCAACGAGTGTCACGCCTCCTGCTCCACTTCCACTCGCATCCCTATCTCGCTCCTCCTCACAGTATCATGGTATACTGAACACTCCGGCGCCCGCAAACCAATACAACAACAACAACAGCAATAACACGTTCAATACGAGTCGCTCTTCTCGCCTTCCGAAACGTCTCCTTGCAGCTAACGAAATTTTTGCCGAGCCTACGGATCTGGATGCACCGCTTTCCCCAGCGCCAGCTCGTAGGGAAGATCCAAGCACGTCTTTCTCGTACATCTATACTCCAGAGCCGTCGGTGCCTGTACTCCCCTCGATCAGCGTGCTCATGCAAACTCCGCGCCGACGCCGTGCGACAATCTCGACCAGATCGCCTGCGCAAACGAGGACTGGTGCGACGAGTGATTTCTTTGACGGCAGTCCATCGAAACGGAGGGAGAAATCCAAGTCTCAAAGTAACTTGGATAGACATATTCAAGATGTATCGAAATTGGAATTGGAACTCAACAAGGGTGAGCAGTGCTGTGCAAGTCCACCAAAGTTGTACATTGATGGACTCGCCGCACATTTATAGCTCCAGTGTCCTCTCCCTCGCAAAGGTTGTCGGCTGTTCTTGACAGAAGCCTCTTCGTTGCGCCCCCCCTTTTGCCAAAGTTTACAGAGGATTCCGCTACTACACCTGAAACAACAACTCGTGGTCGTTCTATTCAATTCGATGACCTGAATTCGTCTCCGTACCACGTCGAACCTTGCCCTCCTCGCAAGTCAGGCGAGCAAGTTACACTTCATTCTCCCGACAAACGACACCTGGAAGGTGTCTATGACCGATTTTTGATGGCCACTTCCGGGGTTAAACGTGTCGGAAAGGGCTACCAATCAGAGAACCTCAGGCCGGTGCATAATACTATGGGCACTGCAGAGCATGCCAAGGCCAGCCACACCCGTGGATTCGGTGTATTCGGGACGGGTAAGCGTGCGATGCCTCCACCAGTATCGAGCGAAGACGCCTGGAGACGATCGACGTCCATCGATGAACTTGGGTTTATCACTGCTGGTCAAGGCACGAACGCAAGTTCTTCAAGCACATGCAAGGACGAAAGCAAGTCTACATTTGTCCGTCGTGCGATCAAGGCCATGGTCCCTGGAAAGACAGTCTCGAGAAGGTTGTCGCGGACCATCGTCGTTTGATCTGTACCCATTCATTCTCTCACCGCATTCCCCTCCCCCTTAATTCATCATATTATTGTCCCGTCTTCGTTCTCATTAATGACCCATCCGAATCATGTTTCTTATGCTTTTCATCACGTCTTGGTTAACACATTTCCTCTCGCTTTCGGCCTGTCATCATATTCTCTGTCTTTTCCTCACCATCCCATTCATACCCCCTATCCATTTGTCATTTCACACACGTCCATTGCGTTTTCATCTGCTATTATCTATTGCTATCGTCAATCACAGCATCGAACAGTCACCAATTTTTGTTTACTTTTTTCCTCACCCCATCCAACTCCAGTTTAATGCCACTCGCAACGCAGCTTCCTCGTTACGCCACCTCGTTACGTCGTTCCTCCATGTTACGCTGTCTCTGTGACGTTCCCCCGCATTACGCTGTGCCACGTCTATTTTGTACTTTCCGCCTAGGTTACAGAAAGGTAAAAATCCTTTCACATTAACTATGCCTTGATTATTCTTTTGCTTAAGTTGGGTGATTAGTTGGTTATGCCCATTGATTTCATTACTATTATTGAACGTGCAAAGGTCCATAAAGAACCGAAGTGAAAAATCGTGAAGTTTTCATGAGATAAAGAATCTGCAAACTACGAAACGTGTGGATAATGATACATGAATGCGAGGTAAGGAGAACAGCGTGAATGGAATGCGCTATGACGGTGGCGGTCGTCGAATCGCTACTGGCGGCTTACCGCTCCCTGCAGCAGTCGGCGCAGCGCCACCACTAGCGGCAGTACCCTCGCCGGCGGGTTTCAATCGTTTCGCCAGCGAATCGTCCGGCTGGGTCGTTTCGTCTTCCCGTCCGCGCTTGTTCGCAGCACCCATGATCTGGACGCCAACAGCTGTCGACGACGTGGCAGGGGCGGTGTGAGATTGGCCAGTGCCCCCTTGACCGGGTGCAGCGCCACGTATGCTGATTCCACGTCCCCGCCCACGGGGTACGCCCCGTCCTCGTCCTACACCGTCGGTCGCGCCCAGGGGGACAGCGCCGCCGAGCGCTCTGCGTACTGGGCCTACGTTTGCGGTCGATGAGGGTGGCACGGCGGGCGTAGCAGCGGGAGCCGATGTTGAAGCTGCTGCAGGGACAGACGCTGTTGGGGCTGCAGAAGCGTGGGGGATTTTCGACGTAGAAGCAACAGGCGTGGTAGGAGTAACAGGGGGAGCCGCGGAGCTAGTGGGTACGGCGACGACGGGCGCAGCGGCAGTCGCATCAGGTACGAGTCCAGCCTTGCGCCATTCCATGACCTGCGCTTCCAATTCCTTAAGCTTGTTCTGCGACCGAACAAGCTGGGCGTCCTTGAGTTTACTCTTGGCAACTTGTTCCATTCTGCCCCGTTCGACCGCAGCGGAGATTTCGTCGGCGTGTTTAGCTTGGATGTCCTTGTCGTGGGCGGCTATAGCAGCTTTGATGGCAGCTTTCGTTGCGTCACCGTCGGTGGTTGCTGACTTTGCACCAGCAACGGCGGCCTCGACAGCAGCTTTGAGTGCTGTCTCATGCTCTGCGTGGAGAGCTTCGATTTCCTGAGCGTGCTTCCTCGTCACTTCCTCCGCATTCGGAGCAGCATCGCTCTTGGCTTTCTCAACAGCCGAAGCAATCGCCGATTCTCTCGTCCTTTGCATCTCGGAGACTCTGATTTGGAACTTCTCCTACAGAAAACCTGTCAGAACTCTTTTTGCCCAAAGAAGTGAGGGGGTAGAATCTTACGTTCGACTGCTTAAGGTTTCTAGCATCGTCGATCGCCTTATTCGCCCGTTCTTCAGTGGCCTGGATGAATAATAAGTGAACAATTCAAGGCAGCATGAACAGTGTGTTTGCATACGTTCAAACGTTCAAGGGCCTCGTCACGAGCTTTCGTCAGTTCTCCCTTCTCTGTTTCCAATCGTGCTCTGACGGCATCGGGAGAGTCCCCAGCAGAAGATTTGCTCCAGCTTTCCTTCTCAGCAAGCAATTTGTCCCTCTCAGACCGCAAACTCTCCTGTCGACGCGTTAGAAGGCGTGCGTTGGAATACGGCTATGGGAACCCACAATGAGAGATGATTGATCAGGCGAAGGAGCAGCTTGGGCAGTAGCAGCATTGGAAGCCTTCTCATCAGCCAGTGCTTTCTCCACAGCAGCCTTTTCTTGGCGCAGCGACTCCAGGAGACTTGTGAGTTCCTTGGATGCATCTGCGCCAGTCCCGGCATTGCTACGGAGGGAATCCCTCTCTGCGACCACACTCTTGAGCTCTGCTTGCAAACCAGCGAGCGTCCGATTCAAAGTCGACTTTTCGCTGTTAGAGGCTCCGAGCTGTTGTTTCAGGTTGTTGGTCATACCCCTGAGCTTACGCATGTTTTCCTCATAGGTTGCCACCTGAAAAGCGAGAAAGAAAGAGTTCTAGAGGGTCCAAGATAGGGGGAGAGCTCCAATTCTTACCTTGGAGGCACTCTCCGAGTCCTTTGCGTCGTGCTCAGCGAGACGTTTCTCTACCTCAGCTTTTTGGGTCTTCAAATTTTCAACCTCTTCTTTCAAGGCTTGGAGGTCAGCGGGGTCGATACGGTCGTACTATGGACGGATTCAATAAACAAAATGCCGCTGGCATGGACCACCAACCTTGCTCAACAACTGCGCATTGCGTTCTTGCCAGCGCTTGCTCTCACTCTCGAGAAGTGTGATCTGGGCATCCCGGGCCTGGAGTTCGGCGCGTGCAACACGAGCTTGTTCTTTAGCAGGTTCGAGTTCACCGGAAAGCGCTTTGAGCTTGGCATCCAACTCGCGTGAACGTTTGGAGTAAGTCTCGCAGTCGGCACGTAGGGTCATGTTGCTCTCGCGGAGAATGTTGAGTTGGTTAATCCGCTCCAACATCTCGGCGTGTTGTGCGTCTGATGTGGCTGCTTGAATAGCTCGTTCCCGTTCCTACGAGATGGGTTTCAGTAAGAGAGGTAAGACGGCTCAACAGTACTCACCTCTGAAAGTGTTTTGCGAACTTCTTGCAAGCTCTGACTCAAGTGATCAAGCTGGGTCTTGAGGCGAACGTTTTCTTGCTTGCTAAGTTCGAGCTGAAGATCAACGATTTCCTTCTCCTTTCTGAGGTACACCACCACAGAACGCAAATCAGGCATCTTCATATCCACGTCGCCGCCAACATCGGCATCTCCGTTGGTGTTCTCGGTAGTAGAATCCGCGACTTGACGAATACGTGCGGCTTGAGAGCTGACGCTGTCGAGATGCTGGTACAAGAGAGTGTTCTGTGCAGACAGGTCCTTGCAGCTGAGACACAAGTTAGGTCAGCCCAAAACCGGTGTGTCACAACAGTTCCCTCACCGTGCATTGAGATCCACTATCTCCTTGTCCAAAGCCTCCTTTTGTTGCTTCCAGCTTCCTTCTGAAGCCTCGAGTTTAGCCTGGGCATTGGCAACCTCTGACAAGTTCTGGCGCGACGCAGTCTGTGCATTGCTGAGCTGTTGTTTGAGGTTCTCGATGGTCTTGAAAGATTCCGCATGTGTGACCACTTCTCGTGAATACCTATCTTCTGCAGCCTATGGAGAACAGTAAGCAAAGGTATAATTTCACGGATAATAGGTATATACCACTGCACGCTCTTCCAGTGCGCGAACCTCACGCTCCTGGGCGGTGCGATCACTCTCGGAGTGTTTCTCTGAGGTGCTCATGTCCACAATCGTATCTTCAAGGGTCTTCTTGTCGTTAGCCCATGCAGACCGCTCAGTCTCCAACGTCTTCTGGAGGTCACTAAATTTGGTCGTCGACTGTTGAAGGTCTTGCTGAATGGAGCGGAGCTTCTCCTCGAGTGACTTGTATTCAAGCTAAAGGATGTCATGGGACGACTGGGACATGCTCGGTAGTATAACAGTTACCTCGTGCCTGGCAAGCTGGGCTTCAGCGTCTGCCTTGTATTCATCGTGAGTCGTGTTGAGCGTAGTAAGCGCAGCCTCGTTGGCTTGACTGATCTCTTGGAACTGCTGCATATGATTGCGTGCAGCGGCAAGGTCAACCTGGGCAATCTTGAGTTGCGCACTAAAACAAAGATATAGATTAGCACGTGTCACTGTGTATATCGGCATGAAACGCACCGAAGATCGGCGACTTCTTGCTCAAGCTGTTGTTCGCGGGGCAGGTCCGGATCGGGCGTGGGAGCAGTAACACTGGCACCAGTCGTCCTTCTTTCGTAGACAGCAAGTTTCTCTGCATTGCCTTGGAGTTGGCGTGCAAGTTCTTCCACCCGCTCTTGGAGATGGGTCTTGCTGGTTTCGGCCCCGACAAGCGCCTCCCGCGCTTGGGAGAGCTGCGCGGTCTAAGAGTATTGTATGAGCGTGACCCAGAGCCTTCAATATGCGTAGTGACGCACCGTCTTATCCAACCGTGACTGCAGGTCTTTCATGTCGATATCCCTCTGGAGTGTGACATGTCTGATTGTTTCGCGTTCTTGGCGCAGCTGCGACTTCAGATCTTGCCTATGCGCGATATGAGCAAGTGGATTGGTCGAAAGATAAGCGAAAATTCACGTCTGGTTCTCCATCATCTGAACCTGAGTCTCAAGGCGTCTGCGATCGTTCTCTCCTGAACGCTCGAGGTCATTGTGCATTCTTTGGACATTGCCCATGAGATCCGAGAGCTGTGAACGCTCCACCGCGAGATTCTTGTTCTCTTCAATCAGTCGGGTTTGGACGCTCTGTGATGAAAGATTGTTGTCAGTCTTTGAGACCCAGCCAATATGGGGCCAAGACTGACCTCCCAGATCCTCTTCTCCGCTCGGAGGTTCGCAGCCTCGTTGCGAAGTTGTTCAAGCTCACCCTTCGTAACAGCCAACTCGTCCACAACACGCTCACGGTCAATGTCGAGGCGTGTTTGTTGATCATAAAGCTGCTGGTTGCGTAACATCAGGCTATCCAGATCTCGACTTTGCATATTCAGTTGTTCCTGAGTCATATGTTGACGCTCTAGTGCAAAATAAGTAAACGGATAAGCAGGCTATGCATTGAATTCGACTTGCCATCGAGAAACTCGATCTTGGCGGTGGCTTTCGCAAGCGCTGCATTGGCCTGACCAAGCTGCCTTTGGGCATGAGCCAGATCTTCACGCAGCTTCTCGGCATCCATGCCCATTTCTACCTTGTACGACTCGAACTGCGCTTGGACATCCTCCAACTCGGCGACCAAATCACTCGAAGGTGCGGGTGCGGCACCGTTGACATCGCCATGGGCGCCGCCACGCAACGTAGAGCGTTCAGCGCGAGCAAGCATAGCCTTGAAAGTATCTCTTTCCTTCATATAGGCCTGGATGGTGACCTCACTGCTCTTCTTCTGCCGTTCAAGCTGAGCTGCAAGATCTTGGATGGCTTCGTGGGCCTCACGAACAGCCTCACTTTGCTCCTTCTCGAGCGCCTCGCGGTATTCACGTTCCTCAGCCTCCATCTTTCCGCCCAGCTCACGAACAATCTTGAGCAACTTTTGGTTCTGCTCTTGGAGGGATGGAATCGAGCGGAAGAGAACAAGGTTGTTCGTAATGACAGCGTTGATGTTATCAGCAGGTAAAGGCGCCATCTCATCAAGCTCCTCGTTCGAGGGAATAGAAGGATCAGTTCGTCGTCCGAGTTCCTTGAGAAGGGCTTGAACTTGTCGGCCTAGATCTGTGAGCTGATGTTGGAGAAGGTCGGTCTCTTGGCGCGACTTCTTAAACTTCTGTGACACTTCTTGGAAGGAAATGGCATTAGCATCGCGGTCAGCGAGAGCGGTTGAGAGTTGGTGAGCGAGCTGTGTACATTCTTCCCTGAGGCGTTCGTGTTCCTCGCGCTGTTGTGCCAGGATGGGAGCCTGAGACCATGGTAAGCGAGGGACCGCCTCCTGTAGTGTGTGGACTCTCTTACCCGTTCTTCTATCTGAGCGAGAACATCGGAGAGTGTCCTGTCCATGTGATCATACTCTGCGCACTTTTTCGCGTACTCCTCTTCAAGGCGCACGTAGTCTGCGTACACTTCTGTGAATGTTTTTCCGCCTTTTTGCACCCTGCTAACCATTGCCACCGTCGGGCTCAAACCCAACATTGCGTCGGCGGCGTAGTCGCGGCTGCCGGAAGCCGGCCCAGGGGTTGCAGATATGGAGGTGTCACGACCACCAACTGGAAGTTCGCCGCGGTGCATCCTCTCCATGACTGTCTCCAACTGCTCCAGCCTCTTTTCGACTTCTTCTCGAGCGTGTCGCTCTTTTTCGGTCTCTGCCCTCAATGCAGCCTCTCGTTTCTCAGCACAATCACCTACTCCTGCCCACTCGCGCTCGATACTTTCCACAATGTCCTTTGCTTGCTTCTCCCTTTCCTCCATGATCGTTACCAGCCTCTTCAACCCAGAGACCTCCGTTGTAAATGCCGCTTCCTGTTCTGCAAGCTGTCCCTGCAAGTCTTGTACTTTGGTGAGTGCTTGGGTTAACTGCTGTGTTGATCCAGTCTGCGCAGATTGCATGGCTCTGAGAGAACTCTCAGTGAGAGCGTGCTTTTGCGTTAGAGAGTCATGTGCTGATTGTAGTTGGATAAATTCAGCATGCTTGGTACGTCGGTAGTTCGTATATTCTTCTGACTTGGCGGCCAACTCGCTGTTTGCGCGCTCGGTTTCAGACTGGGAAAGGAAGAGTTGTTGAGTGTGTGTTTCGAGTTTGAACTAATGAGGTAGGTCAATTAGTATACGGCCATCGAATAGGAGGGATAGACAAAATGATCTACTTTGATTGACGTTTCTGTGGAGCGAAGCTCGCGGACCTGAGTCTCGAGGGCTTGGTGGTCCTGACGAGCCTGACGAAGACTTGCCCGAAGGTTTTGAACTTCCTCTGTGACCCGAAGGTCAGTCAATTTCACAGAACTTCAGAGACATTCAACGTACCATCACGCTGAGTTGCGTCTTCCTTGAGTCTGCTCACGACACCGATGAGATCCCGCTTTTCTCTCTCAGTCTCCTCTATGCGATTCTTCAAGTGGTCGATGTCTGACACCGACGACGATCGCGAGCGGGTGAACGACGATATACGCGTTTCCAAATCTTTATTTGACACGACTAGAGAAAAAAGGATATAAATTGACTGCACAAGACGTATGTGGACACGCACCAAGTAGATCCCGCTCCTCTTTGTTGGCACTCACCTCCCTTTGCAGAGTCTCGAGTGCATCTTCAAGATCCTTTGTTTTGGTCTCACCGTCTTGAATGGCCTGGTCAAGCTCTATCTCCTTGCGCTCTACCTGGGCTCTAAGTTCCTCCAAGTCGCGCCGGGTGTCATCCTGGTCAGCCACTTGTGCAAGTAAGAGTCTGTAGACCGCAAGGACTGTTTCTGGGTCTGGTTTGGCAAACGAGACATCAGGTAGAATGTGTGATAGCGTGTCAATGTCGAGATCAGGTGGTATGGGGACAAGAAACGCCGCAGACGACGCAGGGGCGGACAATGAGAGGTCCTCGGTGCCTTGTGTCGAGGCGGTCTCGTGCTCTTGCTCGGCGGCAGCGGCAGCAGCAGCGGCAGCCTTTGACTTTCGTCTCGTTTTCACCATTGGGGACGACGAGGGAGGGATTTTGCGATAAGGAACAGGTCGAGCTCAACGTGACTCCTCGTTGAGCTCGGTCGGGGTGCACGTTTCGGCAATGTCTTGGTGCAAAAATTCATATCCATTGCCCATTTTTTATCCCAACGTTCCCACGTTATTTTCTACGACATTAGGTCTTCCATTTTGGGCAGTGGAGATCGTTGTCGCGTTCAAGGAGGTTCCAAGTCGTTTGCCCTGCGGCTCTTTTTTTTTTTTTTTTTTTTTGCATTTTACAGACATGTCTTTCTTCAACTCGATCGGGTGAGTTCGACATCGTCTGGATGTGTCTCGACATCGCTCATCCCCACCTCTCCAGACGCTCCATGTCGCGCAACCCGCGTGCTCCAAAACGTTCGCCGACACCAACCTCGGCAACCTTCCCCGATATGCCCCCCCCACCCGTCCCTACTTCCCCGGGCAGTACGTTACCCGCCAAGCCTCTTTATCTCTGCAGCCCCTTCGTCGAAGCAGCCCTGGTCAAAGGCAACTTCAAGACAATCGTTGTCCTTCCAAAATATGTTGACATCATGGAATGGGTCGCAGTCAATGGTCTGTTCCTTCTCGTTACTCGTTGGCCACTGCCATAATGACCATGGTGTAGTGTTTGACTTTTATACCAACCTCAACGAGTTTTATGGGGTCATCTCCGAGTGTTGCACGCAACACTCATGTCCTACCATGTCGGCTGGGCCAAAGTACGCGTATACTTCTTTCCATGTGGATCTCTGGACTGAATTCATCCAACAAGCCTCAATTACACTTGGATCAACCAGGACCGAAAGAGCGTGAACCTTGCCGCACCGACGTATATTGATTACGTAATGACATGGGTTCAAAATCTGCTGGATGATGAGAACGTCTTCCCCACAAAATCTGGTAAGACTTGGGCAAATTAGCGACCGTTCCAAGCTTACCCGGTGCACTGTAGGGCACGACTTCCCTCAGTCCTTCCCCTCGACTATCAAGCACGTCTATCGTCAACTCCTCCGCGTCTTTGCCCACATATACCACGCACATTACCCGCAAATCCTCCATCTCCGCTCAGAGCCCCACTTTAACTCACTCTTTGCGCACTTTTTGGCGTTTGGTAGGGAATACGAGTTGTTGGATATCAAGGACGTCAAGGGTGCTTCCAACGCGTCTGTTGGCATCGGAATGCTATGGGATAGGTGGAGAGCGATGGGCATCTTGGAGGGATAGATATGAGTCGATGACTTCTTGCTAACTGGTTGTTCTCTTCTCCTTTCTACTCGCTGTACTATACTAGTTATACTGTAGGATACCTCGACATACTCCATTTCCCCGTTTCTCATGGCCCGCCAATTCGTCGCCGAGCTCGAGCGTACGCCCGACTACACACACATTCTTCTCATCACAACCGGCAGCGTAGCCTCTATAAAGGCCCCTCTTATCGTACAAGAACTCCTCAAAGTTAGTACCCTCCTCTCGTCTCCCCAAAATCGCCCACGAAACAACCCGTTGGCTTAGTATAGCAACGTCAAAGTCGAAGTCGTCTCAACGAAACAGTCCCTCGCATTCTTCAACACCGCAGACGTCGAGCATGCTGGTGCGCGCGTCTGGACGGACGACGAGGAGTGGTCGGTACGCAACCGCAGGGGTGCTGTTCCGAGTCGTCTCAACCCCCATATATACAGGGGACATACACCATCGGCGATCCCATCCTCCACATCGAATTGAGGCGCTGGGCAGACATCGTCCTCGTTGCTCCATGTTCCGCAAACACACTCGCCAAGATCGCAGCCGGCTTGTGCGATAACCTCGTCGTAAGTAACCCGCCCTTCCTCTAACCTCCTCGCTATCATCTCGTTTTTTTGTACTCGGATACCCTACGTTGCGCCAGACGTCTTTGCTTCGCGCCCTAGCACCGATGACGCCAACATACATCTTTCCCGCGATGAACACCCTCATGTATGAGCACCCCCTGACGGCAGAGCACCTCCGCGTCGTTCGAGAGGTCGTCCAGTATCACGTTGTGGGGCCAATTGGGAAAGGACTTGCTTGTGGGGACGTCGGTATGCGGCCGATGAATTATCTTGGTTACACATTGATCACCTCCTGTTTTGCGTGTACAGGTCTAGGAGCGATGACAGAGTGGAAAGACATTGTCAAGATCGTCGTCGAAAAGATGCAGCTACAATTGAGGTCATGATCCTGATGTCGATCGCCATTACTCCAAGCCAATATTCATCTGGTGGTATTCTCATACAGTGTATGATATTTTGTAAAAGATATATTCGCCGTAATGAAGCAGAAGGATACTTGCGACTCAACTTTCGGATGAGCCCTTGGTGGGCTTTTCGAATAACTTGACTCCCCTCACATCCATGACTAACCCTCCTCCCACTTCACAATTCCCGACACGTGCATACTCTACACTCCTCTCATCTCTCGGGATATTCAATGCATCGAGTAGTTTCTCGCTTGTGTGCGGGATAAATGGTTGGAGAAGAATCCCCGTGATACGGAGGGTCTCGAGAGCGGTAAGGTAGCATGACAAGGCGATGCCTAGTGGACGCACATCCGACCAAGGTTCAAGAGTTGTTAGAAGAGCATTCGCCTGTTGAATTGTTGTTCGGCGGCGGCGAAGGGTGAAAGTCGAGAAGCAACTCACATGTCTCAGAACCACCACGATCATATGAAGCGCGTCCGCCACTTCGAGGTTTCTCATGGAATTTGATACTCGTGTTCCGAGGTCGTCGAGCAACGTCAACAATTCTTCATTGGTCGATAGCTTGGAGGTTTCGAGATCCAACGAACTCGCCGAAGCACCTACAAAGTCCAAGTTAGGGAACTGTCTAGAGAACAGATCACGGAACATCAGTGACTCGGAGGAGGCCGCCGTTACTTTTGCAGCTCGGTTCTTGATGGCATTCGATGTTATCCGAAGGAAGTAGTTTCCAAGTAAATTCCGTATCTCATCTGCATGCTTCCGGAGCTGTTCCTCAGACCAATCTACGAAGTAAATTGTGGCATCAACTTCCCGCCGCAGTGACAACAAACTCCATTAAAATGTAACATAGATTACGAGGACTCACCAACATCATCCCGGAATCTCCCTCCGATACGCGCAAGGTAGAACCGAACAGCGTCCAATCCGAAATCGTCCATCGCAGTCATAGGATCAGCCACATTTCCGAGAGATTTTGACATTTTCTTCTGGCCCGCAGTCCAATGGGCGTGTGTCAGCAGTGTTTTCGGCATTGGGAGTTTCATAGCTTGTAGGATGGCGGGGAGGTAGATTGCATGAAAGCTTCCGCGCATGAGATCAAAGACAAGCCACGAAGCAGCTCTAGACATACCGAACGATGTCTTTCCCGACTACCTGCACATCTGGGGGCCACGCCGTCGTCTCGGCGGAGGGATACCCCACTCCACTTAGATACACCAACAAGGCATCGAACCAGACGTACACAGTCTGACTTGGGTCCCCGGGTACAGGGATACCCCACCCAATTCTGTCTCTGGGTCTGGATATCGACAAGTCCTCGAGATGTTCCGTCTTCAAGTCTTGAATCACCGCGTTCTGGTATACATCCGGGTGCACGCCGCGCGACACGAGTCCTTGCTCGGCTTTCGCGTTCAGCTCAGCAGCAACAGAATAGTGCGCGAGAAGAACCTCGCGGAATTTGGAAAGTCTGAACTTGTAGTTCACTTCGCTAGACCATTCCACGACAGAACCTGTCTCGATCGAGATTTTGGTGTTTGGGCGAGTTGGATGTGATGTGATACGAGAGGATGGATAGAAGCACTCGTCGGTGGTAGAATAGTATCCCTCGTAGGTATCTTTATAGATAAGTCCTTGGTTAGCGAGGGCGCGCTGCACAGGATCACGGGTGAGGAATGGAATTTGGAGGCGGTCAACGAAGCTTACCCAGACATCCTCGACGGTGTCGCGATGTTGTTGTTGCGTGGTGCGCATGAACATGGTCCCACTGATATTGGCTCTCTCGCCCAGTTTCTACGCGAATGGCATCACAGTGAATACCACATCGTTTAGGCGTAAGGATGGGACAGACACGAAACTCGGCAGATATAACGTTGCACCACTCGAGTGGATCGACACCCTTAGCTTCGGCTGCTTGCTGCATCTTCAGGCCATGTTCGTCCGTGCCTGTGAGGAACACCACCGGGCGAGTAGGGTTCAATATACGCTGAAACCGCGCGATGATGTCCGCGGTGACGAGCGAGTGAAGGTGCCCGATGTGTGGACCTTGCGAGCCACGTCAGAAAGCAGGTCCAACGATGAAAGGTTGGCTGGGCTCACGAGCATTGGGGTAAAATATGGGGGTGGTGACATAGAATGGTTTGTCCGTGCTCCGCGTCGCGCTGTGCCGTCGGGCGGTGGCCACGACGCACCAGGCTATTGGTCTCGAGAACGCGAAGGATGGGCTACAAATTCTTGAGTGGAGACTTTTGCAGGAGAACATTCAGGTAAGAGAGAATTTCAGAAGGCAATTCGTCTTGGTCCCGCTCACACTCGGGTTTACTTACATAGCCAACCATTTCAGGTTATCTACCCCCTGAAGCTCGGCTTTCGGAAGTCTCAAAATTCAAATGTTGCACATTACTAGTAGGATCAACGAAACGACTGGCGTTTTTATGTGGTATTATAAATGTACTAGTACAAATGGTAAAGTCCCGCAAGACAGCGGTCGCCGACTCGCCTTCTGACAAGCACACATGGAATTCAGGAGTTGTCTGGTAAAATCGTACGAAGAAGGGGTTGCATCTCCATGTAACCGGCATTTTTCAGCAATGTGTTGTACTCGCTCCTAATTACCCCATGGACGGAAAAATGGTTAAACCGTGTGAGCGAATAAACCCAAAAGAAAAGAAAAAAACACTGACGATCATCATAGCCGGGAAACCAGGGTCAAATGAAACGATACTCTCGAGGTACTTGATGTGCTCGGGGGTGAGAGCGATTTCGGGTGCTTCGAGATTAGTCTGCAAATGTACCACCTTGCGACCTCCGATGATAGGGAACACATGGGGTATCCTTTGCATGACATATGTATGCAATCGAAACCACAATAATGCATTCCGCACTGAGTTCTAGTTTGGCATCTTTCTCCGCTGGGACGGCAGCGCATAGATTTAGATCGGTAGATGGTGACCCAGGCACTCCAATTTAGTACTACCTGTAGGTTCAATGACTGAACAACATGATAGATTCAATCTGGATGTCATCCATAAGGGCAGACATGAAAAGAGAACTTGAAAGACTCACCTACCCTCGTGTATCAACACAAAATACGGAAGTTCAGTACTCAGTTTCGTGAGCTGAACAAATACCAGTCATATCAAGAGTATTTCCCTAGAATTCAGTGCATTCATAATAATTTCGAAATAGCATAGCACAACGGGGACATGGAGACTGACTGCTCGACAATGGGACGACAATGAGTGGCACAGAAAGTTGAAAATCAAGGTGCTCATCTTCACCTTCTATTTCTAAATCTATTGTGATACCAGGTATACTTCGAGCAGGTTGATAATCAAGAGTACCAGGCAGCCTCTTCTTCAGCCGTTTTCCTCCGCGCAAACACATGAATATGTGCTAAACCCGGAATACTCTGTAACCTCTGCATCACAGGCGCGGAGTGAGCGCGCACGGAAGAAAAATATTAGGCGCGTCACATAAAACGTACCTGAGGGTTGACGAACCACGCGGTTTCCCACTGACTTTCTTTCCATCTCCGTGTCACGAATTCGTGCACCTCTTTCCCTGCGTTCTTCACCATCGTCTCTTCCGCCTCGCTTCCACTCGGAGAGCGAACGAGCTTGTCCATAGCGATACCCCAGTCAGCCAGTGTCGGGAGACAGGACTCGAGAGAAGGGAGGCTCTCAATGGTATCAGTTGACCCTGTAAAACCACAAAGACCATCTTGCTGAATGCGGGTCTCGATGGAAGGTGGAATTAGGGCGGGATGGAATACGGGCACTCGGCTCCAGATCAAGGAATGTTCAATTTCAGGAGGAACTGTAGAGGCGCACCGTCAGCGACCATGACTTGGGCGACAAGTAAACCCATGATGTCTGTCGTACCGGAATAAGGCCAGTCATTTTGTATGATACAAATCAAATCCGAATTAAATGGTATATCAGACTTGAAATATTCGGGAGCTGGATAAACTTCTAGCTTTCCGTTCTCTGCAGCAGTAACGGACCGATCATCTACTAGTGCCGACGTGAGCAGTGACAGGGTGTCGGGTTTACCCCACTGTAGGCGATGGTTTAAAAGGTAATTGACTGCATTGCATATGTCAGCGCATAGCGTGTTTCCTATGGCAATATTAACCAATCCATAGTGCACGCACTGACTGATCCATACTCCTCTTTGGTTCTAATGGCCCATTCGTCATATCTGCGCTGCAGGTTCCTATCGCGCTTCAACAGGCCGAGGTCTCTTCAAAAGTCGTCAAGGCGATGATGTAGAACGATCGAGGACCAGACGTACCCTGAGTTGACAAAGGTCTTCACCTGAAGCCACGTGAAACGTGCAGGGTAATGAATCCGTAGCTCGTCCATAGTTGGAGGTCCTGAGCGAACGGTGACTTTTTGAACACCAGGAGCGACATGGGTCTCGATAGTCATCGTCGCTTAGAATGATGAGTGACCACACCAAAATTGCAAGCCAGCCTCCTTTCGGTCTTCCCGGTGGGAAGCCCGGGCCGACCGACGGTCCGGACAACTATACGGTGTCCCCTGCACTTGTACGCGCTGATTAACAGGATACCTTATAAACAAATCCGAATTATAGAATCTAACGGCCGGTGAGCTGGAGTGATGGAGAGCGATTAAAAGTACAGATGCAAATGGGGATACACTAAATGAAAAGTTCCATATCGATACCGCAGCAGGAATGCACAAAGATAGTGAGTCAAGCGCATTTTGCCCACTACTTTTTTGTTTTGCTCTTTTTGCTGGTCGGTTCTCCGCTTTTGTCTTCCACCTTCCGCTTTGTTCCGGCTTTGGTTTCTTTCACCTTCGTGTCCTTCCCCTTCGTGTCCTTCCCCTTCGTGTCCTTCCCCTTCTTCCCCTTTACCGCCTTTCCTTTGTCTTCTTTGGGCTCTTTGGGCTGGACAGTGAAGAAGCCGTCAAGACGCCCTTGCTGTTTTGCGCTGAGAAACCTTTGAAGTTTTTCTGCACCTTTTCGTACGCGTTCTTCACTGCATCAAAAAATATATCACGATGTGAACGACAAATTGCGAAAGCGGTTACGAACTTGAATCCTTTTTCCACTACCAAAAATTGCACCAAGCCTTCTACGTCAGGGTCCTTCCATTCGAGCTGCCAAGTTATATCGTGAGCGCGTGGCAGACATAGTTTCGAGGAGTGGGGCTTACCTCGACTTCGGAAGCTGGCAGCACGTCTGGTTTTTCAAACAACTTCTTGGCTTCCTGCCAGGGCCATTCCTCGGGAACTTGTATTCCCCCTTTTTTCTTCTTGCTGCCCTCCTCTGCATCAGCGGCCTTGTCCTCTTTCTCAGCTTGCCTGGAGGGACAAGAAGGGTCACATTTCGGTAAGCCAGAGAGTGCAAATAACCTGCTTCTCTCGTAGGTGCTCGACCACTCCTTCCAATCCATCAAACTCTCTTATCAGTTTCAATGCGCTCTTGGGACCGACGCCCTTGATGGGCTCGAGGTAGTCACAACCAAGTAATATACACAGGTCTATAAACTGTACACCTGCACGGTCAACACAATCAGGATACGTCGGAGCACCACTTACGAGTGACATCTTCATTTCGAGCCCTTGGAGGGCCTTCTCAAGGCTTATCTCTGATATGGGAGCTTTCTTAGCTTCGGAGAACGTGAGATGGCGGTACAAGATCGGGGCAGCAAAAGTGAGAGTATCCATATCTTCCGAGCCGGCTGCGTATACCTGCCAGGAGCGGCTCAATGATTGAATGTCTCGTTCTGGTGATGCTCATGGTAATCGTACCTTTCCGCCCCTTGCAAGTTCAGCACACTGGGCTTCCGCTTCTGACGGTGCCTGGCGCGATCATATGTTCAATGCCCTGAGAGACAATGTGGAGACGACGAACGATGACAACAGGGATACCCATAAGCCTGAGGAGTTTTTGGCATTCTTCGTTGTGTTCTCGGGTAACTCGAACGGTTCGTCTCGTGAATTTGTCTACCTCTTCGGCGGTACCTGTTTCCTTTGCCTCTTCACCTTCAGCTTTTGCTTCCTCTCGTCTTTCGAAACGTTTCGCAAGCTACACAAGCACGCGCGTCAATGATAACTACCACTTGACATCTTCAAGCTACTCACCACGCCCGACTTCAACTCCGGTGGTCGCCCGTCAAACACGTAGGCGGGTTTGATGCCATTCTCCACGATGCGAATTGTTCTATAGAAGAAACCCATAAGATGACTCGTCGTTTCGCCAGCATCGTTGGTGAGCATCTCGCCGTCCCTTTGACGAACGGCAATAAGGAACTGGTAGATCGACATGGACGCGTCAATGGCGACTTTGCGACCAAAGAGGGTCTTTATGTCGTGTTCCACGATGGCTTTTGGTGCATGTTCGGAGATAATTGCGGTGAGTCCCTTGATACCCATTGTTGTGAATGATATACTCGTCGTGTCTGTTGATGAACAGGTAGTGTGACAGTATACGCGTGACAGGCGAGAACGTGACGTGTAACGTCGACGCGTTGGTAATCTTGACACGCTTGACACCGACGCAATTAGTCGCAGCCTTAGACATCTATACCCACCGCGAAGCTTTGAAGTCTGCCGCGTCATATCTCCATCGTTAGCGAGGCCCAGTTTGATCAGATCTTTGAGTCTGACACATTTGTATGTGCTCATCCTTTAATGATCTGACTCGTGCAGACAGCTCCAACATATCAAACCCAAATGTAGAGTTAGGCACCGCCCATGGCCTTGAACGCACTTATCATTTGTGATGAGTCACCTCTTTGAGTTGAGTGCAAAGCAGTCTCCTTGAGCTCCAAGTTACCAGTGGACTTACACACGCATCTCACGTATTACTGGAATGTGACAATACTGATGACAAGATTCATGTTGGGTAGGTAGACTAATATAAAAGCTTTGCACCCAACTGAGCTGGACATCCAACACTTCTATCCACCATTGTCTATCCTTCCGACTCACAAGCAACCCCACGATGTCGTCAATAGCGGCACCAGTAGCTAAGCCCACCTCCCGGCTGGCTCGATATCGCGTTCTGTCGCCCCATGCCTCGATTCATGTTTCCCCTCTCCAGCTCGGTGCCATGAGTATCGGGGACAAATGGGAGCAGTTCGGCATGGGGGGGATGAACAAGGAATCTTCCTTCAAGCTATTGAACGCATTCTATGAAGCCGGCGGAAACTTCATCGATACTGCGAACGTATAGTGAGTATCTCGCGGTGATCATCTCTGGCAGTTGTAGTTACTGTTCCGTTACAGCCAGGATCAGAGCTCAGAAGAGTTCATCGGCGAATGGGCCGAGTCGCGCGGAATTAGGGACCAACTTATCATCGCGACCAAGGTGAGTTATTGAGTAAGGGTCTCGACATTGCCGTCGATACTCACTTTATCCAAGTATAGTTCAAATTTCGTGCTCAGAGAGACCGGGGTCAAGCAAAAGGCGTTGTATGTTGGAAACAGCGTAAAATCCATGCACATCAGCGTGGGAGCGAGCTTGAAAAAGCTAAGGACTTCTTATATCGATATCCTCTACGTCCATTGGTGGGACTGGGACACATCAATTGAGGAAATAATGAACGGCCTTCATGTGCTCGTTCAGCAAGGAAAAGTGCTTTACTTGGTAAGTACCCAACATTTCATGTCTGTCCGTCAGTGACTGAATTTGTTTGATTTCCAAGGGGATTTCCGATACCCCTGCATGGGTTGTAACCCAAGCGAACCAGTATGCCCGTGATCATGGAAGGACGCCGTTTGTGATTTATCAAGGCAAGTGGAATGTTATGGAACGTTCTTTCGAACGGGATATCATCCCAATGTGCAAGGCTCATGGTATGTTCGAACTCCGGGGTCGTTCTTTAGTACCACATGATTATTTACGACCACGCACAGGTATGGCATTGGCTCCGTGGGGCGTACTAGCGGGAGGAAAGTTCCGCAGCGACGAAGAGGAAGAGCGGCGTCTTCAGTCTGGCGAGAAGGGCCGTACGGTTTTCACTCCTGAGTGGCAGCGAAACGAGACAGAGAGGGCCGTTAGCAGGGCATTGGAGAAGGTCGCCAAAGAAATCGGGGCCACGCACATCACTGCGGTAGCGATTGCATATGTCATGCAAAAAGTGCCGTATGTGTTCCCCATCATCGGAGGTCGCAAAGTGGAGCATCTGGAGGCCAACCTCGAGGCGCTGGAAATCGTGCTCACTCCCGAGCGCATCAAGTACTTGGAGAGTATCATTCCATTCGATCCTGGCTTCCCGATCACGATGATTGTAAGTTGTTCACGATCATTCCAGCAGTCAATCAATCTTCTAACCCACTTTCGTATGCAGGGAAATGGTAGTGATTACCACGGTCTCTCGATGATGAACGCCGCTTACATGGAGAAACAGCCTGCTCTTCGAGCGATCGTGCCAGATGCTTCCTAGGTGCAGACGGGGACGGTGAAGAGTTAAAGGAAACCGGGGAGGCGGACAGAAGGACGTAGTTAATTCCCTCCCTTGTATATTCTCTTCGTCACTATCTATGTAGACTGCGTACCTCCACGGTGTCACTGCCATTCAGGGAAACCAGAAGATTTACACAGCCTGATCATGGTTTGAGCCACCCCTGGGAAAATTTCCCGGACAGCCCCTAACATGCAAAGTCTTACAAAGTAAACAAACTCCTACACAAAATTGCAGTGAGTGAATTTAGCTTATATACAAAAAGAAGTGACATGGACAGTTTGGACACATATTTCTGGCAGATTCGGACAATGTTCTGCGATTTATTCATAATTGGTCCTTTGACGTGTCCGATCAACCATCGACGTAATGGACAAATATGGGAGTGTCGAGCCGTGGTGAACCACTCCCCGCACTCGCTCAGCATCATCAACGACGTTGAGGTCGCCCCTCCCTTTCGCTCACTGTCGCTGATATCTGGATTTGCCGTTTACATGACCACCACGCAAGTCTCGCCACCATCCACCAAGGCTCATCACCCGCTCGCTCTCTGCGATGTGGTCACTGTCGCACTCGCCCCTACACACAGTGATGACTATGAGAACGGAACGCCTCAATCCACTCCTCGATTTCCGTCTGAAGGCGCTGCCCAAACTCCAACGCATGATCGGCGACCTATTTTACATATTGCGACCCCCTCTCTGTCGACCGCGGCGAGAACCGCTCGGCCCGTTACCTCAGTACCTGACACACCTTCTGCGCGAACCGGTCCCCCCCGATCTCTGTCATATCAGTTCACCCCTTCTAGTTCACCCATTGGCCTTCACCTCATTTCCCTCGATAGTCACCACGAGAATGAAGGGTTGTTCGAAAACGACCTCGCTGAACTTCCTCAGCTCGCCTCCCGGCCTCGCTCTCATCGACAACAGTCCACTTTCCGTGGGGCCTTGGAGTTGGTCAGTTCAAATATCGACAAAGACTTAATTGACAGGAAGGGAAAGGCACGTGAAACTAGGGACCAAGACCAAAGTCGCACTCCCACAAGGTGGCTCGACTCATCCATGGACGGACGGCCTCCTAGCACCTTTGAGGCCCCTAAAAGCTCAGAACAGCCTATTGAGCATGATAGCCGTCGTTCCAGATACAACAATGCTGGTCTCGTCAAACAAGATGATCCGCAGCCCAAGTATCTGCCGCAAACAGATATCCAACGATCACAGTCCCATCCTCTCCCGAGGTCAACAAAGCGTTCTGGAGGCCCTGACAAGTGGAGCAAGTTACGTGCGCTAATCCCATCCGTCATCCGACAATCCCCTTCAATTGCTACAACCCATGCCGTCACACCACCGGAAGTGAACATTACCGATGAACTTATCACTGGCGGCCTTTCCAATTTAATGTTGGGCCTTTGGTTCGAGCGGGACGACAAGGGCCATCGACGTATCCCAGTTCTACTTCACCGGCTACGCATCCGTATCAGCGATAGCCTACACCCATCACACGCACACAAAGCCGTATTTCGTATCGAGTGTGAATATGCGAATGGTGCTGCTCGATGGGTCATCTATCGGCAACTACGAGATTTCGTCTCGTTGCATACTCATTACACTATATCCAATGCGTTCAGCAGCAACAAAGACAAGCTTCCAGAGTTTCCGCGAACTAGTACGCCTCTTCATCCACACTCCGTTGTCTTCCTAACTACGGTCCCCGAAGGTCTACCGTACTTTAATTTTCTCAAAATGGGGAGCGGGGGGGGCCAAATGCGTCAAGCAGACTTCGCATTATCACAACGCGAAGCCCTAGAAAACTATTTCATCAAACTCATTCGTGCTGTGGTACGTTGCTACATTTGTGGAAATGTCGAACGATTAAATTGCGTCGGCTACCTGTCAGATGTTCCATCCGTCATCGAACAGACTATCAGATTTTCTCGAAGTCAGTGCCTTGTTCATATCCCTTGCGCAGGCAGGCGGAGTCCAATATAAAGCAGGTTTCCTACGTCTTGAAACCGCTGGAAATAATCCAGGACTTGGACGTAAAGCCACGAGTAGGAGAGATCGAAAGCAGTCTCGTTGGTGTGCTGTGCGGGATAGCTATCTTGTTGTTCTTGAAGAGCCTGGAGAAGTTTGTTGCATTTCTTTTCTATCGCACGCCTCTGATCAACATAACAGTTAACTGTTTTGGATGTATTCCTCTTGGATCCAGACTTCAAAATCGTACGCCCGACCCGTTACTATCGCAAAGGTCTCCACCTCCTTCGCCCTGCGGACAGGGAGTTTCACACTGCAGAACCCATGCAGGAAGTTTTACTTCCTCAGGAAACAGACGTCGACTGTGCGTCGGCGATAGACTCTATCACTAGCAGAATAACTAAAGCTCTTAATATTTGCCAACGATCAACGCCGAATGTGAATAATGTTGAGAACCAGGAGAATAAGTCATCCCGGCCTAGGCATACGCGACATGACACGGCTTCTTCAGGGAGCTCAGTCGCATCCAACCTCTCACCCTCTCCGATGTTGGATCCCTCTACACACGTTAGGCCCCTTCAAACTTCTCAACCTCAACGAAATGGGCAAGTTGAAGAGCAGAATCAGCAACGGGACCAAACATTGTCAGAGAGCGAGCAACGGAAACGAAAGAAGCGCTCTCAAGAGGTTTCAAAGCACACATTCTATGTTGAGAATTCACAAATGCGGCTCAAACTGTTTGCGAGGAACGAGGCAAGTACGGAGACGAGCGCTTGGGTTATGACTAAAACTGCGCTTCCTTAGCGCCAAATGTTACAGTGGATCACGGCGTTGGAGAAGGCCGCGGATATTTGTCAGTTTGTGACCAAAAATCGGTTTGGGAGCTTTGCACCGATCCGGATGAACGTGGCTGCACAGTGGCTTGTGGATGGGGTTAGTTTGTTGTCATGAGTTTTTATATCTACTAACTGGACCGTCTCTGCAGCGCGACTACATGTGGAATTTGTCGAGTGCGCTCATGATGGCGAAAGAGTGTATATATATCCATGATTGGTGGCTCTCCCCGGGTATGATCGGTCACTGAGAATTGTGTGCTCTAGCTTACCCGCTGCAGAATTACAACTGCGACGACCGAACAAAGACAAATACCGATTGGATAGGATTCTGGAGCGAAAGGCGAAGCAAGGCGTCAAGATTTATGTGATATTATAGTTAGTGTCTATCCTTGGTGTATACTTCGACTCCTCATATTGCCAACAGTCAGGAAGTGTCAAGCCGCACAACGCCGACGGATAGCAAGTGAGCAAGGCTCAATAATACTTTCGTCTTTCTCTGACACCTGTGCATCACATTAGCTACACGAAACAAAGCCTATCATCGCTTCACGAAAACATCATGATCCAGCGATCTCCTTCGCATTTCCAGACAGGCACATTTTACTGGGCTCACGTGAGTTAATAAACTGCTATCCACTAATTCTAACATCGTTAACTTCTTATCTCAGCACGAGAAACTTTGCGTCATTGACCAGACTATTGCCTTCATGGGCGGGATAGATCTTTGCTTCGGAAGGTTTGCGGTATCGTTCACACCACAAAACATATTTAATTGCCTCTAGATGGGACACTCCGCAACATGTTCTCGTTGATGACCCAGAATTATCGCTGAACAAAACGGAAATATGGCCGGGTTTGTTTCCGACGAGCTCACACCGGCAGCTCTGTGCTTACTGTTTCGGTGAATATGCTAGGAAAGGACTACAGTAATCCGAGGGTCTTGGACTTCCACACCCTTCACAAACATGAAGAGGACATGTACGACCGCTCTAAAGTTCCGAGGATGCCTTGGTATGCATTTACAGAGATGGGGTTTAAAGAAGCTAACTTCGTACAGGCACGATGTTGGGGTGCAAGTTGTCGGCCAACCGGCACGCGATCTGGCTCGACATTTCACAGAAAGGTGCGTTAGATGAAAAATAAGACGTTTTGACTGTTGATGGATAATACTAGATGGAATTGGTTGCTGCGTATCAAGGTATGACAGTTCTAGATCTGACATATTTGATCACGAAATCTCCGTTTACGTAGAACCATACGAGGCTTATGCCATTTTTACTGCCTTCACCCGAATTTAGACCTGGAGAATTGGAGGCCATGGGTCTCACTGGAACTTGCGAGATGCAGATTTGTCGCTCGGCTGGACCATGGTCGCTTGGCACACCAAATCGGACCGAACACTCTATCCAAGACGCATACATAGCAGGTAGGCTCTCCTCATACATCCGTAGGCACTAGTCCTGATCCGAAGTAGCGATTGACAAGTCGGAGCACTTTGTGTACATTGAGAACCAGTTCTTTATCTCTTCGTAAGCATATGCATTGTGGAGTTGAGAGCAGAACTTATTTCCAACTCGAAGGACTATCATCAACGACGTGGAGATCGAGAACGGAATTGGAGATGCTCTTGTTAGACGAATCATTCGCGCGAAACGAGAGGAAACCCCGTGGAAGTGTTGCATCATCATACCACTATTCCCTGGGTTCCCATTTCCAATAGACCATAGCGATGCTAGTGCGGTGTGTTTGCTTGATTCCTGACATGCTCCTAAATTGATACAGTAATTCGACAGATACGAATCATAGTTGACTGCCAAAACCGTACTCTGTTTCGAGGGGAAAATTCGATCTATGAGCGACTGCGGGCAGAAGAAATCGAAGTAAGTTCAACCTCCTTGATTCACCGCTCGCCCTAATCTCCATTAGCCCGAGAATTATATTCGTGTGTTCTCCTTGCGAAATTGGGGTAAGATGCGTGATGGGGTCCCGACTACTGAGATTGTAAGCTACCCAATGTTGAATGTCTTTCCGTGAGTTAATGACGATTTAAGGTGTACATTCATGGTAAGGTCTGTCTCGTTGATGACAGGCTCGCAATCATTGGAAGTGCGAATATCAATGAACGATCTCAGCGGGGTGATCGAGATTCTGAAGTAGCGACTGTCATCCGAGACACTGACATGATCGAGGGGTAGGTCGTGGTAAATCTTGTTGCTGACCTCTCGGCTGATCTGCTTGGATGCAGAACAATGGCAGGTAGTCCATTCGAAGTAGGACGATTTGCACACACGCTTCGCGTCCGGCTGATGCAAGAGCATGTTGGAATTGACGTCGATGCCCTGATTGACGAAGACTATGGATTACGTGAAGAAGTATCATACCGCGAACACGCTCAGGAATTGTGGGACCCGAATGCTGAACAAGTGTCGCCCGGTCCTCGACTTGCGGAGCTAACACATGAACAACCACACCATCATGCATTGCATACGGCGGCGCATGGAAACAAAGAAGGTACATGGTTTCTCTTCTCTTCACTGCTGTCTTGCTGACCTGACTCTCTCAAGGTGCTCGAACTGTCGAGCACGCTCAGGTCCCCGAATTGCCGACAAAAGCGTTCCATCCATCTGTGGCTGACGGCAGGATGCGCGACCCTAGTCCAAAGAGAGAGGGGCCATCGGTTCAAGAAGGTCACGTGCTGTGCTCTCTTGATGAAGAGAAGCCCATCGGATTCACTAGCATGGCAGTCCACGTAATTGAGGCTAAAGCTCTTGACCCGCGACCGCTGGCTCTGGAAATTGGGGAGCCATCCAGCACTGACTCACTGAGTGTGCGTGAAGATCAGGAGCCTGACTCGAACGCTGGTACGCTATCCGATGCTCGCACTGCTGGCTTGGAGGTGGTGGACGGGGGAACCCAAACTGCTTACGAGCCTCCGCGCCCTCCATCGGACTACAGCGACCTGAGTGAGGACAGGAGCACGACATACAAACGGTCTAACTGGGGAAAACAGAGACAACTTCATGAAACCAAGGCCAAGCAGTCGGTTCCGATAGTAGCACCGCCCATCCATCCTGATGATTTCGAGGATCCGATCTCGGATGAGTTTTGGGACCACGTTTGGGTTGCGTGTGCCAAACACAACGTCAGCACTTTTTTGTTTGATCCCCCTACGTGTCCACTGTCTTGGCTTACTGGCTCTCTGCATTGTAGACGGAGATATACCGCAAGGTATTCCATCCGATCCCGGACGATACGGTGACTACCTGGAAACAATACAAGCACTTTGTTGCTTGCCAGGAGCGGTTTGCAAAGACAGTGGGTTTCTCGTTGACCCATTGTAAGTCTGATCTCTTATTCTCTGCCAGGCCAAGACTAGCTCTTCTCCGACCCCATCATCAAGCAGTAATTCCGGGGAGAACGGATCCAATTCTCAGGGCGAAAGCGTTGAAGAACTCCGTGACCAAGACGGAAAGGATAGCGAATGGTCGTTGCCCACAACCATGCCCAAATCTCACCACACGCAGGAGAAGGAACTAGGAAGAAAGAAAAGTGTTCGAGGACCTCAGCCGCTCGATAAGGGGGATTGGGGAGAGATGGAGAACTTATTGAAACACGTTCGCGGACATCTAGGTAAGGCAACCAACTTTTGTTGCTATTCTCGTCTGAAACGTGACGTCTAGTTTTACACCCGACACACTTTCTGGAGGGTGAAGATGACGGTGAAAACTTTCTGTTCAACGCTGACAGGTGAGTGGGGTTCGTGGACTTGTGCAAGACATTGCTGAACACGTGCATGATTTAGACTTCTGCCACTTCCGATTTACAATTGAACATGGATTCGCTCGTAGGATAGGACATGCACGCTTGGACTCGCACACAAAGGACATTCACGATACATGTAAAGTTATTGATCATAACCAGCCTTCTTGATTGCTTTGTTCGTTCTCGTTCACTCTTCACAGTAAATATCGAATATCAGTTTATCTGGATGTCAGAACGTCATTAGCCAGAAACAAGCACTGCTGGCAAGGAACGCGACCGACCTTCGACGTAAGGCGCCGTATATTCCTGGTAGTCCCGGTGTGCCTTGTGAGGTGCGTAATCCTTCCTCAACGCATCTTCATCGTTGAAGACAAAAACGACGCCTGGAAAAATTAGCCAGCCAAGATATTCACATCCGGGATAAGCAATTAAAGGCACGAGTTTGCACACCGACCTTCGTCAAAGTCTTGATCCATGGGGTGCTTGAGCTTCGTACCAGCCTTGACAGCGCTGATGGCGGGTATCTGCGAGGGCAACGCGTGCAGGCTCTTTCTGACCTTTTCGGCGTCGGCGGGAGTGATGCCTCGTTTGAACTTGAGCAGGACTATGGAAGGCATCAGGCGTCCGTGCTCAGTGCTCGGGGGAAACGGCAGAGTCCGTGGGACGTACCGATGTGGTGAATGGGCATGGTGGGGGGGAACAATAGATGGAAAGTCCAGTGAGAGCGCTTTTGGTGGTGCTTATGGGTCAACGTCAGATGACCAGGCCCAGAGTTAGTATTTGAAGGACCGGAGCTTTGGATCGAACAGGCTAGTTCCCCAGCATTCGCCGGGGATTATCACACGATTATTTAACAATAGCCCAAAGTCGAGGTCAAAGATTCACTACCTCCAGGTCAACGTCCTCGCGCTTGGATCAGACACGAGGGGCTCACGGATTGTCTTTCCCAATTCGACGAGAGTGTGAGGCATCGCGTATTGCAGTCAAGACAACAGTAAAAGCTAGTGGACAGCGAGTAACACATTATTTAACGAACAGAATGTAGCATACGGGATAGTGCAGAGTCCGTCATCAAAGTCCGATTCGAGGGAGGAGGTTTTCATGCCTCCTTGTCAACAGCGGCAAGGCGCTCTGCGAGTCTTGACAGCATCTCTTCGGCACGGGGATTACGAGGGAAGGACCGCCCATCCCCTTTGCTGTAAAAGCCCACCGTGGTCAGTAAAAACGAATTCGCATCGTAAATGGTAGCTATGTCAGCAGATAGTGATATCCGAGGTTCCCTCACCTGGCACCACCGTGTACGACGCGGTACACCCAACCGCGTGGTTTGTTCCACCCAAATACCTGTGCCCAGTTCTTCCGCCATCCAATATCGTACAGCTTCACTGAGCTATGAGCGTCCCGTACAAGACTTCTTTGCTTGTATGAGAGCTCGTGTTCCATAGGAGGATCCGAGAGGCGAAGTGACGCAGGGAGTGGTGGTAGATATCGAAGGAGCAGGAACGGCGAGAGACTTTCTAGAGTTGACTGGTTCGTGCTGTTCGCGTTTAAGGCAACTCGCGAGTTTATCGGAAAGAGTGGACACTTACGAGATGAGGTACATATGGTATATCGTGAAGGAACCAACAACAATGGCAAATATGAGCCCGGTGGCAGTCAGGAGAAGTTCGTGAACGGGCGTGGCATTATCCTTGTTGTAAAAGAGTTAGCAAATTTCAGAGTGCAAACTTGCGACCACGCATGCTCACCGGCACGGAGGTCGAGTTGTGGAATGACCACCAGAATGCGCGCGCAGAGACGATGCAGATGTAGGTTGAGAAGCAGGTAATGCAGGATATGAAGTGGAAAAACGCAGGATAAGTTCTATGACCCTGGAGGAAGATCGGCAAGAGCAATTTCGTCTGACGTCTATTTAGACCCACCACACACTTGCTTCCAAGCCACGGGCAATGATGGTCTGGTCAATCAGTACGCATGATTGCCCGTTCAGAATGGTCAGAGCCTACCCATTTTTAACACACAGCGCCCACAAAGATTACAATGGTGTGTGCGCTCTGGCTTCGGTCCCCAGCATTTACGACACCATTTGAGAGGGGTCAACTCGTCGTCAAAGTCTGGGATAGCCATAAGAGCCTCCCGCAAACCCAGATCGTCCCTGCCAGTATCCTCGCCTTCTTCATCTGAAACTCCTTTTTTAGAGAGAGAAACTGGTCCGGGGTCACGAACCACACAAACAATGAGGGAACAAAATGCAAGGAACGTAAGGGTGTATGAAACAAGTAAATGGGCGAGGAAACCAGAGGTGGAATGCAGTGTGCGCAGGTAATGATTGACAAGAACGAGTAGCCAAGATGGGTGCGGAGCTATCATCAAGGTAACCAATACTATCAAAGCGAGTCACGTTGAGGGTCATTTGTCAGTCCGAGCCTGTCATATTGGAGAGTCGACACTTACAACAAAGAGGGAGGTAGTGAAACCATCTTTTCGGTGGTTCATCTGGTTCATCGTCGAGGCTTGGGTCCCGTCTTGTGGGTGTGGCAAGATCGAAGGAGAGTAGTGGCATTGGGTATATCGTGGTGAAGGTGAGAAATGGTTGAGCTCATTGGACTTGGCGCCTATCGGTCGCGGACTTGTAGTGAATTAGTAGTCCAACTTCAAGCTTGCGTTGTCCACTTGGACCACGCAGAGCAACTCATACAAGTTTTAAAACCGCCACTTATGATACACATGATGCACCGCGAAAGCGACTCGGAGCCGCTCCGACCTTCTCGCCCTTGCCAATTCGACTGACCTATTGACCTTCGTCCCTTTACTAACGAGCCAAGCCTCCAGAGCCGAACTCGTAGTACGTGGTCACCACTACACCTCTCCAGCGAATGGATTCGATTTCATTCCTCTTTCGCAAATCTACTTATCTTGATTCAAGCTGACAGGCCCACTAGCACATGGCACCTACTGGCCGGATAATTCTCCGGTGAAAGCTGCTACGCGTGTCGTTTGCCGAAACACATCTCCGTTGGGGAATGAATTAATGACCGCTGACCTGCCGCACTACAATCTTGCGGTCTGGACTGTCCCTCACTGTGTCCGGTGTCCACTGTCCGTTTGCGGACTTGGGCCGTCTTCCACATTGAATCTTGGTCGCAATGAAGAATTACTCCCACTGCGTGGATTTCTCAGAGCTCTTTCCCACAGACGCCATGCTTACAGCCACTCGTAAAATTTACATGGTTGCGTTACACACCTCTCTAGCTGGTATGCTATGGGGGCTTGACACTGGTGGGTTCCAGGAGTATTTCTCTACGCGCCTCTTGACGATTCTTGTCGAAAGGTTCCATCGGTCCTCTGACGCAAATGCCACAATTTAGCAACTCCATAGGATACATTTCATCTGGTCAACTGGGGATTTATGTCGCCTGTGTCCTGCTCTCAGCCTCGATTTCTTCTTTATGCAGTGGCCATGTCGCCGATGTCATCTCTCGCAAATATGGCATTCTCAGTGGTGGACTCATAGTCGCCGCTGGGACCATTATATCTGCCTCTGCAAATAATTTCCCTGCATTGATCTGTGCTCGTCTAATAACAGGCATTGGACAAGGCCAGTCCATCTCAGTTGTGACGATCTACCTATGCGAGATCGCCCCCCAAAACATTCGCGGTACTGTGGCAACTATGCTGCAGCTCCTCATCACGATAGGCATCGCTGCTGGGTACTTCATAGCCTACGGGTCGTCGAGACTGGATAGTAGTCTAGCTTGGCGCATTCCATTCATCGTTGAAGCCTGTGTGGCCGTAATTCTATCGATTGGAATGGCTTTTATGCCATTTTCTCCTCGCTGGCTGGTGCAACACGGCCGGTTTCAAGAGGCTCGCGAAGTCTTGTCAGGACTCCGTCAGCCCGAAGACGTTGATGAAGAGCTCCACGGTATCAAAGGGTCTCTGGAAGAGGAGGGCACGCAGCAAGCCACTTTCTCGGAAGTCTTCTCGAAACGGTACATCAGAAGGAGTCTACTTGGAATATTCCTGATGGGATTTCAAATGCTCTGCGGTGTACGTGCTTACCTTTGCCATATCCATCGGAATTCATTGCATTTCATCCTCACCGATATGTACTCTGTTTGGACCAGATTGATGCCGTGCTATACTATGCTCCCATCCTCTTCACGCAGGCCGGCTTCTCATCGCAGCGCGCCTCATTCCTTGCCTCTGGTATTTCGGGAATCATAAACTTGGTGTTCACCATTCCAGCTCAGCTGTGCGTGGATAAGTGGGGGCGGAAATTCCCATTGGTAGGGGGAGGAATCGCCATCGCTAGTTGTCATTTAGCAATCGGCAGCATATATGCAGCTCACGGTGGCAAGGCGAATGGAGGTGTCTACCTCAACGGTAAAACCTCTCAGTGGGCTGTTATCATCCTAATCTACATGTTCGTCGCCAACTTCGCGTGGTCCTGGGCGGTGGTGAGTTCCCAGGGTTATTCTGTTCTAATGCACGGGGCTCGATTTCCTCTCGGACAAGGTCATTAAAATATATACGTGTGAGATAGTGCCTACACGCTTGCGGGCGAAAGCATGTGCATTCCAGCAAGTGAGTTGTCCTTTTTCTTCGTCGAGATGAATTATTTATGTGCGATATCCGAGCTTGCTAATTGGGTCATTAACTTCGCGGTGGCGTTGACTGCTCCTCTCTTCCTCCGCGCGTCCCCAAGCGGGCCGTACTTCTTATTTGGTGCAGCAACATACTTCGTCACGCTGGTGTGTTACTTGTTCATGCCTGAAACCAAGGGGAAAAGTTTGGAGGAGATTGAGGTCCTTTTCGAGATGAAGGGTGCTCCGGGGCCCGTGTCAACTGCGTGACAGATTACTGGTTGGTCATTCAGACTTGCGATTTCGGAGACTATAATGGTCAACGTTAACTCTAGACTCGAACGGCACGTTTCCTCGTTCTGTCAAAGTTTCAGCATGGCATTTTTGGGCACCCGGTAGATAAGGCAGTCACGAGTATTAAAGCTCTCACCGCGCCCCGATGAGTATGCGATATGGTGACTACAACACCCCCGTGTTCGATAATCCACCCTTATTTGATTGAAAGCTGGGAAAGTACGTACAACAAAATTGGCAACACACAATTCGCTCGGACCTTACATATGTGACAAGTTGGAAGTGTGCATATCCGGGGCCATGACGGCGAATACGATGATGGCCCTGCAAAAGTTGCCAACTCGAGGAGCCGGGAATCAGCAATGCACGAGGATGTCAGGTATAAAATCTGCACGGCGAATACTTTCCTCTGGTTAGTCTTGTCCACCTCAGACTCGGATCGTATTCCAACTAAAGGGTCCTTCTCCGTCCACTTGTAATCCTTGCTCTTCTAACGTCTAGTGTGTATCTGTCGTCCTTCGGCGCGACGTGTAGTTGCTGACTTGTGTTCGCTGCCTGGTGCAGCTGCGTCCTCATCTCCCTCTCCGGTGTTCCGCATCACCACGTCGACAAACATGGTGTCCAGAACTCTCAACACATCCCCCGCCGTTCCGAGTCGGAAGCCTAGGACGAGGCAAGTTGGCTTCGAGACCGCTGTTACAGCAGTCATCTTTACGCAAAAGCTCAAGATCGCCGTCGCGCGGTCTCACACGCCATCGGCTGCACCTGTCGGACGTTCACGTGCCAAATCAGTGTCTGCGAGGGGAGACGATGATGTGTCCTATGTCACTACAGTAACTGCAGACGGTTTCCTCGGACTTCCCTCCGTGAAACGCTGAGGCAAGGAAGGGGTCGAATAGGAAGATGGATATTCAGCAGTTCTACATTCAACACCATCTCATTCTTGATATCCTGTACATACATTTTATGCACTACGAGACACCGAGCAATTTACTGCATATGCAACTCTCCTGTAAAGTGCAGATACGTTGTATCTAGTTCTTCACTTCATTTGCATGCATTTAGGCGTCGGGTACAATTGGGCGAAGAGGAGGTTGCTTCTCCAAGTAAGCGGCATTCCGGATCAAGAAGTTGTAGTCGCTACCGTCGCCCTGTACAATAACGTCAGAAAGGAATAAGCAATATGACAAACATCATCGACTAACAATTATCGTGGTCGGGAAGCCAGGGTCGAATGGAACGATACTTTCCAAATACTTGATGTGCTCGGGGGTAAGACTAATCTCTAATGCCTCGAGGTTAGCCTGGAGATGTTCCACTTTGCGGCCGCCGATGATCGGGAACACATAGGGCGTCTTTTGCATGACATATGCAATTGCTACGGCGGTGAGATGCTTAGCACCGACTTCTTTGGCGACCTTGGCCAACCCTGCGCTCATAGCCTTTTCTTGGTCGTTTCGCTTCCACTCCGGGCCGTAAAAGGCGCGACCTTTCTCCCCTGACTGCGCACGTCGTTCTTCTTCCTCGTCGCTACGGAACTTTCCGCCTGCTAGCACATCCCACGGAGCCAAGGCCATTCCTGTACGAGGTTGTAAACAATCATGCGATGCTAAAGCATTGTTTGAAAGTCCAAACGTACCATGAGCCTTGCACATTGGAATGATATCCCGTTCAAAAGAACGCTGCATAACGTTCCATTGACCTTGATAGATCACGAACGGTGTCTTGCCGTGATCACGAGCGTACTGGTTCGCCTGGGACACGACCCATGCAGGGGAGTCAGAAATGCCCTGGAAAGTTGAACGATTTGAGACATCAAGAATGCCAAGGATGTTCTCGACACGTACCAGATAGAGCACTTTTCCTTGCTGAACGAGCACGTGGAGGCCGTTCATTATTTCTTCGATGGAAGTCTCCCAATCCCACCAGTGGAGGTAGAGAACGTCGATGTACGTCGTTCTCAACTTTTTCAAGCTTGCTTCTATGCTGATATGCATCGACTTGACATTGTTGCCTGTGTAGAGAACCTTTTGCTTGATCCCAGTCTCCGCGCGCACAAAGTTTGTTGTATACTTTGCGATTGAATGAGTACGGCACAAAACGAACCGAAGAGATCACCGACCTTGGTTGCGATAACGAGCTGATCTCTGATACCACGCTGCTCGGCCCATTCACCGATAAACTCTTCTGAGCTTTGATCTTGGCTGTAACGGAACAGTAACTATGACTGACAAAGACCAACTCTATGAGACACTCACTAGTTGTTGGCAGTGTCGATGAAGTTTCCGCCTGCTTCGTAGAACGCATCTAGCAATTGGAATGAAGTCTCCTTGTTCATGCTCCCCGCGCCAATCGTATCCCACTTATCCCCGATGCTCATGGCGCCGAGTTGGATCGGAGAGACGTGAATCGAGGCATAAGGCGACAGCGCGCGGTACCGTGCAAGACGGGAAGTGGGTTTAGCCGCTGGTTTTAGTAGTGCCGCCATCGTGGAGTTGCTTGTCAGAAATGAGGACAGGTGATGGTGGATGCAGCAGCAAGTTGAGGGTCTAGCTCACCTGTGTGGCCTGCGCATTTTATATGATGCATACTAGGCCGGCTACTATTCAGTGAAACGGCTGGCGTTAACCGACAGTAGCCGATGGTCAGGACCAGTCAGGACCATACCCAGTTTACAGAAGGCCTGCGAACATGATGAGTCTTGTCATCACTCTTATCACATCCCTGCAAGACGCGTCATGTGTGTCATAGTAGCGGAGGGAGTGCGGTCGTTTACTCACCAGATTGACTGACTGATCCACTGGTGAGAGGTTGTGTTTACAGCATCGTCGGTTGGTCTGGTGACTCCAGCTCGTCTCAAAGAGGTTGCGCAAGGCAAACCGTCGATAGAAGGCTGGCTAGCCTGTGAACATGATGAGTCTTGTCATCACTCTTATCACATCCCTACAAGACGCGTCATGCATCATATGTGTAGTAGCGGCGGGGATGCAGTCGTTTACTCAGCAGATTGACTGACTGATCCAGTGAGAGGTTGTGTTTACAACATTGTCGGCCAAATACAGTATGTATACAATTGACAAAGCTACGTCGAGTCACCTCAATTGGCCGCTTCGGGCTAGAAGACGAGTCACTGGCACGACTAGTCATACGATATCTGCTATCGATGTGCTGGCAATCAGTTAAATTTTCCCCAGAGATACGCCATCGTGCCAGCAGGTATGGGCTTTCTAATACTATTTCATTCTGTTGCGACCCCTACTGCACTGATAGTTAGTAGACCCGAAATTATCCTCGCCCATTATCCGGATGAGTAATGTCAGAGAGCGCCTTGCATAGGACGGCCGACGCGCCACGCATGCGCCGCTACGAGCGCCCGCTAGCGTATCACGCCAAGAGCCGGACTCACATCTTCAATTAGCGCATACGACGAGTTTTTCGGGTCGGCACGGAATACGAGTCGTCGCTGCTCAGAGCGCTCAACGTTCAACGGAAGGAGTCAAGCTAATTGCCCAAACCTGCCACATAGGTACGATGAACTACTCCACTCCAACATGATCATGGGTATGTCGTTGAGATGCAAATTGCTCCGTCGTAGGTCGACACTACTAGCAACCAAACCCCACTATGCCAACTTCTCTTGCTGGTCCCCCAAGCGCATGCTGCTGGACGGGAATCAAACACGCCGGCACCCCTGGAGGGCGCATCGAATCACTCGGCGGGCTCGATACCTACATCTCTGAACTGGCACCAGCGAATCCAGCGTCTGGACTACACAAGAAAGTCCTCTTGTTCCTCGCAGACGCCTACGGGCCGCTGTTCATCAACAACATGTTGCTTCAGGACTACTTTGCCTCACGGGGTATGTTTGTCGAAGTGGTAGGGTGTCGCTGATGCGAGAGGGAAACCCAGGATTCATCGTACTCGGACCGGACTATTTCTTCGGAGTCCCCGTACAGAATCTGCCGGCGGATCGTGACAAGATTGCATGGTCTCTAGAGGCACGCGCCGCAGCGATCGAGGTATTCCCAAAGTGGTTCGAGGGAGTCAAAGCGACATATGGTAAGTAGGACTACGCCCAGGCTGCGCCCCTCCGATACGCTGTTTCCTAGGGACCGAAATGACCGAGTACATCGCCGTCGGTAAGTATGCCGCGGACCCGTGGCGCTTGACGTTCATTGATGGCTCAGTGGTTGTTGAACGTGTCTCCAGGTTACTGTTTCGGCGCACCGTTCGTTCTGGATCTGGCCGCAGAGGGGTCCATCGTGGCAGGTAATATGGTTTCTGTGGACACAAACGGTGAAAGTTAGCCTACACGCCCATGCAGGTGCTGTCGCCCACCCCGGCTTCCTCGAGGAGAGTCATTTCCAGAAGCTCAACAGTATGTCATATAAGCAACATGATTCAAGTCCGTCTGCTCACACTGAACAGGACCCCTCCTACTTTCGTGTGCAGGTGAGATTCAATAGTGGCCGATCACCAAACCCTTTTCTTGGCTGAACCCCATCACCAACAGAGGACGACTTCACCTTTCCTCTCGAAGCACGAAGGCGTGCCGAAGATATTCTGGTCAGCAACAAATCAACTTACTTTTTCCAAGTCTTTTCGGGGGTTTCCCACGGATTTGCTGTTCGTGGTGACCCAAATGTACCCCACGCACGTGAGTGTCTCCATCATGCACTCGGTCTTGGACGAACATTCTTTTCTCTATTCATAAGGCTGGGCAAAGGAGGAAAGTGCTCGCGGGATGACGGAGTGGTTCTTCCGTTTTGCTGCGTGAGGAGTAATGAATGAAGATAAACGCCAACAATGATTGACATTGTAAGACATCCTACTAGGAGCGAAGAAATAGTAAAGTGGTCGAATTTTGACATTTGGGAATGGGGCATCGCGATACGCTGACTCACAATGTTCTGCAGTTGGTTGTGATCGTGCTAATTGCAACTAGGTTGACGTCTAAGTACCATTGTGCTCACTGCTACCCAGTCTCGCTGCTGCGCGTCCTGCTTTCATCCCGAAGACGGTGCCCGCTGTCAGTCCGCTACCTCCTGGGTAGTTATTATAATAAAGATCCCCGATCATCTCTCCAGTACAAAAGAGACCCCGGATAACATTTCCACTCTCAGAGAGTACCCCGCCCGTCTCTGGATCGATTGCCAGGCCACCAAATGTGAATGTGATGCCGCAGGCAACCTTGACAGCCAAGAAAGGCCCTTCCTCGATTGGAAGGGCCCAGTGCGACTTTGCAAGGGTCAACGACTGCCTAGACGATTGGGTTGACAGGCCGTCTTTGATAGCTGGATCCCATTTGGAGCCTGGGTGTTCCATCCGGTGGTGGTGGACTGCATCGTTGTACTCGCGAACCGTCCGCAGGAAGCTCTCTTTGTCTTTCAACCCCTTGTCCACTAATCTGCTAGCCAAATCCTCAATAGTGGAGGCCGTGATCTTCTGTACGACATCGTCGCCGTACTCTTCCCTCCGAAGCTGTGGAACCACCTTCGCGTCCCACACCTGGAAGACGCAACCCTCCGGTTGTTGTAAGATTCGCCTCCCAAACTCTGCGTAAGTATAGTTTCTGAAATCCTTGCCTTCGTCGACAAACCGTTCTCCGTTGATATTCACCATAATGCCCAGCGGATACCCGGATTTGGTGAATTGATTGCTCAGCTCCCTGTCTCCAGCATCTGTGGGCGCATTTGCGTCCCAGCAAGTACTATGGCATCCCCGCCAGTCCCCGGCGAGCTTGGCACCTACGGCTTTTGCCATCAAGATTCCGTCTCCGGTATTGTAAGGGGTTCCACGAACCTAAGCGTCGCTGAGCCATCGTGTTACGCAATGTATACGGATACCCACCCGTGCATGTTTCCAGTCTGGTCCGAGGTATTTCATTCGGAGCTCTCGACTGGATTCGTAGCCTCCGCATGCAAGAATAACTGCAGATGCCTTGAGAATGACTTCTTCTCCGCTCTTCCGTACTAAAACCCCGGTCACAGCGTCACCCTCGGTGGTGAGTTTAACGGCAGGTGTATTGAACCACAGATCAACACCCCGCTCCTGGAGCGCTTTCAAATCCGCCTTGATTAGCCCCTTTCCGCCATCCTCCACGCTGAGTGCTAACCCTCCCCAGAACTTCTGTCTTCCATCCACCTCGTATGCTTGCCTGTGGAATGCCAAGATGAACGGTATCTTGACTATTTCCGCAAGCCATCGTATCGCATCCCTCGAGTTCTCCACCATAGTCTTGACGAGCTCGGGATTTGGCTTGTTTTCTCCGAGACGCAGGATGTCGCCGATGAAATCGTCCGCGGTGTAAGGTGCCACATCGATCTTTTCAGCTTGTCCGGCCGTCACGTTGGTGACGATGGGGAGGAGGTCCGCAAGGCCGGCGTGGACGGTACGATGGGCACCTGCTGTGAAGTAGCCGTTCCCACCGACCCACTCTTCCGGCGCTTTTTCTACGATCAAGACGTCTTTACAGCCCGCCTCGACTGCAGAAACTGCAGCAGATGCACCTGCGTGCCCACCGCCTACGACGATGCAGTCAAAGGTTCGTGTCATTTCGTGGTCTTTGGAGGATCGAGCCCGGTGGGCCTTCATGTAATTGGTAAAAAAACAGAACTCGTTTTATACTTATTTCCAGGCTAACCACTGATCGTGATGAAGATCACGAGTTGCCCCCGTGGGAACCAAGTTGACCGTTGATTGCCATGATATAGATATGTATACAACCCATTCTTGTCTGATTCTCCGTTGCTAGATCCACTACGCCAGCCTGATCCTTCCGTTGTCATGTTCGGGAAGGGTTTACAGCCATGTACCCTCCATCAATAACCAACTCCTGTCCATTCATGTATGCTGCGGCAGGCGATGCGAGGTATACCACTGTGCCAGCCATCTCCGCCGCTCTGTACACAACGATCAGAAAAGCGCCGGTTCATGGATGGACGCTGGAGGAAGTATGGAGTCCATCGACTTACGTTCCTGGCCGTTTGGCAGGCACTGACACAACAGGCATGCCCACCGCGTCCGTCGCTTCTTGACCGGAAATAACGCTGTGCGTCATCTCACTCTCGTACACGCCTGGTGCGATCGCGTTGACACGGACTGGGATACCTCGGAGGGCAAACTCTGTGGAGAGCATCTTGGTGAGGTGAGAAGCAGCTGCCTTTGAGCTATTGTAGCAGAACTAAAATCGCATCATGATTCAGTCGATCAGCGTTGAAAGAGGGAAGAAGGCTGGTTCCGCACGTGTCTCTGCGCAAGTTTGATCAGCCCACTGACACTCGTGATGTTGATCACATTCGAAGTGAATCCGGGTATATCCTGAGATCCCTTGTCGAGCAATTCCAGGAAAGCCACAGTCATAAAGTAGACGGAGAACGCGTTGACGGAATACAACGCAGACCATTCTTCGAAGGATTCGTTGTTGAAGAGGTACTGGCTGATATCTTCCGCCTTTTTAGGAGCTGTCGGCGACGGTTTGTTGAGTTCAGAGGAGAGAGGGCCGGATTGACCAGCGCTGTTGCGAAACAGTCAGGGATCAAAGATCAACAGAAGCAGCACAGATCCTCACTTGTTCACAAGGATATGCAACTTCCCTTGTTCGTTCCTAAGCCTCTGCACGGCGTGTTGGATATCAACCTTGTTGGTGGTATCCATCTTCAGCCTAAGATTGCGCAACGAACGACGTTGAAACGAGATCTAGTACACTGCGATCAGTGAGATCTCACGCGATTAGGCTCCCCATGGTATCTTTCTTGCTGTTATTCCAAGATTCGGCAACGTTGTGAAGGACTTCCAATCGTCGTCCAGTGATGTAGACATGCGCCCCGTTGGCAGCAAGCCCCTGAGCAATCATCAACCCGATTCCGGTGCCACCGCCCGTGACGAGAGCAACTAGACCATGGAGGTCATACAGCTTTTCCAGTGTGAACTGAGTAGGGGAGGTCATGGTTGAAGCTTGAAGAAGAATTGGTGCAAGATGGGCGGTGTATGACTCATGGAATCATGTATACAGTGCGTCGAAGCAGGGAAGTTGGTCACCCGACGCATCGGTCCGACGTCGGGCCCTCTATTTTCGAAAGTGAAATCACGAGGGGGGATAATCATAATCGAGACAGATATCAAGTACAAGTACATTCGACGTTACTATTACACTTAAATTTCAACAACACTACCAACATCGCCTGCATGTACAGAGGGAGTTCATCACACGAACAAAAAAAAACATGAAGAGTAACAAGTAATTGTTGCCTAAAATACATTTAACCCAATCCCCAAGGGAGTTACCATACTACCAACTTGAATGGACTCCAGCGAGGGTAGCTGTGCTGCAAGTCCAAGCAGCAACGACGGCTCGACCCAGCGACCCTCCGCCATCAAGTTACTTAAAGAAGTGTTGCGTCTTATGGTGTCAATAAACGTGGAAAACGCAGCAAACGGTCTACAACGCCAGCTTGGTGAACCAAGCGCGGGTGCACCGAGATCCTGCAAGTATAGGTTCTTTGCTTCTGGGATGCACAGTCGAGAAAGAATAGTGACGAGTTCGGATGGGATATCCGAATCTTCATGATCCACGCGGAGTGACAGCGATTCGAGAAAAGGTAAAGCGACATTATCATCGCCAATCAGCGGCCTTTGGAGATGTAATGCCTGGACAGTTCCGGCCTTGTGACGAATGCACAATTTGAGTTCCCGGAGTCTGGAGGAGACCTGTAACATTGACAGAATCTCATCGATAGCCTCTTCCCCGCAATTGAACCCATGATGTGTGTAGTCCAGGAACGAAAGGTTTCTAAACAACTCTGGGAGCCATGTCAACCGCACGCCTTCCAGCGTGGCCCGGGCGAGCCTCGGAGCAAAGCCACCAAAGAGATTGAACTCTTTGGTATCGTCGTTCTGGGGGTACCGAAGGGTGAGGGACTCGAGTTTCGGAGCTTCGACAGCAAGGTTGAAAGGTCGGTCACTTTGGTTAGGAGATCGGTGGTCCCAAATATAAGAAGTTGACCGACAAAAGGGTCCAAGCGATGCATTCCACAAGTAAGGGGCGTATGAGTTGAACCGGATGTCAAGTGATCGCAACGCGGAAAAGTGCGGGGCGAGGAAGTGCATCTGGAGTGCCACCATATCTATATCGTATAAAGCCCTTGAACGAGGATATGACGCCAGTACAACATCGAGCGTGCACAGTCGCGCACGACGAATGCGCTCTTTCCACATGTGCACATTGGAATCAGGAGTAAGCGATATGCGTCGCCAAAGCGAGTGTGCGTGCGACGCGATGGCTCTCCAAGAGTGACACACGTGAGAGACGAGGATGGGGAACATCACGTCATCCACAGAGCCTAGGGCGAAAACGTGCACAAGTAGTTCAGGAGGGAGATGATGGATCGGGTGTACTGGTAGATGTTGATTCGACCCGTGATAGAGGGCAAGTATCATGGATGGACGTGATGTTGGCACGGGAACAGCGGATGCCTCGAATGTCGAGACGAGGGGAGTGTGACTATTGGTACGATCTGCGAATGCTCTGCATTCCCTACCATCTACCCGGGGTCTTGTGGAGGTCAGGCATACTCAGATATGCAATGAGGCCCCACACGTACGATTCGAGCCGTACTTTGTCTTGAATAGCTTTCGTGAAAGAACGCGTGAGGACCAACTCACGACGACGAGAGCGCCTGAGGGTCGAAGGCATGCCCGTGGGGCAGGCTTGCTAGGAGGTCAGAGATGAAGAGTGGGACATGCACGCCCTGCGACTTTTATGGGTCCAAATGAATAACCTGGAAGCCACAGGGGTAGTCTAACGGAACATGGCACGGAGATTAAGTCCGAGGAATAAAGCAAGGAAAGATGGCCAGGTGAGAGAGCAGAAGCATGAGCGTTGACTGTATCGGCATTTCCAAGCACCATCGCTGTGTGATACCGAACGGGCAGTGCGAATGATGGCAGCAAAAATGGAGAATTCAGCCATTGCTGGACAGCTGCCAGCGAGACTAGCTCCGGGTCCATCAAGGAAAGGTCCGGCGTGGTTGTAATCCTGTTGCTTTTTGTTCTTTGGGGACGACGGTACGAAGTGAGGGCGCCGTTACTAACGATGTAACAACAAGCAAACGAGAAGGAAAGGCAGCGAACGTAACGGCGGTATTAAATATATATATACGCGGTAAAACCGAACATGCAACTCCACGCCGTCGGACCGCTGGCTGTGATAATGAAAACCAATCTTGGCAAAAATGTTCACAGTTATTGGGCTGCAAGGCTCGCATGGTATATATACAACATACGCTCACTAGCCAGCAAGCCTTACTATGTGAGGCTAGTTCTTGAAATCAAACTGTGGACGGCGGGACGTGTGCGATCGCGAAGCATCGTTCGCCAAGCTTGTCAGCAAATGTTGGTGTAGCATTCCGGCCCATCAGATATTTCTTAGGAGAGTTTTCTGATTCGACCCGCAAGAGTGTGGAAAGTCGTGTGGATGGGTTTCAGAATCGAGTCGAACCTGGCGCTAACGAACTGAAAGCAAACACCCGTTGCGACGTGCCACTGAACCTGTTTCCCGAAACAGCGCGATTGTATGAATGATTATACACAAGGCATCTGGATCATAGTGGGGTGAATGGATATGCATTTGAAGCAGTTCGATCATACCTCACGGTCGTAACGATCCTCGATCAGGTCAAGTTGAATTACCTCCAAGGTGACATCCGTGAATGCAATCGCAGACACGATCGTATTTCACCAGCAATAGTTTGACAATATACCGAATGCGGTGTCAATGCCCTGCCAGCGGCGGTCGAGGTCTCGCCAATACATCTCTCGCATGCGGACAATAAACCAAGGCAGCACAGAGAACAGAGGTATACTGACCAACGTTTTCGGAAGGACCATTGTTGCATAGAAGGGATCTGGGAGAGATCTGCCGATGGTGGTATAAGCGATATTGGCATAAGGCAGTTGCCCAATCAAGGATGAAAATTTGTCCGAGTGGTCAGTTTCTGTGCATGGGTCGATAGGAAAACCACGGGAAAGGTGATGAAGGGTGTCGCTGGTGGAGAATTAAAGAAAAATACAGAAGTGTACTTGTTGGGCTGCTACTTCTTCACTTCATACATATCGAAAGATTGCTTCGACGTCTGGATGACGACAAGGATCAACAACGCAACGCTGAGAACAGAACGGAGAATCGCGTATAATCAAATCGGGGGACGCAGATTATACGAGAAATTACGAGGTGGGGAGCTGAGAACCTGGACAGTTGATACTAGGGAAGGGGGTGGTGGAGAGTATAGGGAGATCTGTTCAGGATAGCATCGACACTTCCGATTCGCCCTGGGTCACACCAGAGAAACAGGGATCAGAACTGTTATAGATACCAGCAAAAACGAGGGTGATAATGACTTGTGGCACGTAAACAAAGAGGGCACAGACTCGATTGTCTTGGATCGGTTCCACATTGCATAAATGGACAGAACCACAACCACTGCGATTGAAAGTAACATAGAGGGAGATGGATTGGAGGGCGGACTACTCACGATCGACAGCAGTGATGAATGACTCGAATGTCCACAACATTACTAGGCTGATTACAGTACCTTCGGAATGTCCAGGCTTCAATCTGACATGACCACGGAGGGCCATAAACCATGTGCTTACATCTATTCAATTATTAGCAGTACAGTTTGCCAGTGGAACTTGGACGCATACGTCTGTCAGAGGATGTTCGTTAGTGACAGATCAAGTGCAAGGGAGAAAAACTGACTATCACCGAGCCAGGGAAAAACGCAGTATTAACTACAAACATATTCGATCAGTGTAATGGACCATAATTTGTATGCTTGGCCGTACGGAATCCGTATACCCTTGAGAATGAAATCAGACTTGGCCACGCTCAATTACAACTACTGCAGACCAACTAAACCCAACAAAGACCAAAATAACAGATCTACAGAACAGTCAGTTTGGGGCGCTCGGCACAGACAGCATCCCGAGCGTTTATGCACACTGAAACGAACAGTGTAGAGACCCAGGTCCACAGTCTGCACTGTAGTACTTTCAGGGATGCAGTACTTCAGTGCTAATCTGCATCCCCCTTACCCAAACGCACTTGATCTTTGTAGATACAGTATTAGCTAGCAAGGAAGAGGTAGAGGAAACCAAACACCTCCTGAAGGGTCGATGACTGGAATAGTAAAACAATGGTCACTCCAAAATGAACAGATAACATACACAAAACATCACTCACGATAATTGTATACGATAGCAGTGACTAGAATAACTGCGTGGGTCTATAAGATGAGTCATGAGCAACTGTACTGGCTGCATTGTTATCAAGCCGCATATACTCCACAGCGTCGCCGCTCTCATAAACGAGCTCGCTTCCGCATTACATATAGGGGTTGCTCATTTCTTTGCTGTCATCATTGTTTCATTTCGTTCCATCAGACGTCTGCTGATATGTAGTTAGCCGATGTCAGAAATTCAAGTCCCGAGGGTACTCACTGTTTACAAATGACTTGCTCCAACTGCGGAATGACATCGATGTAGCATGTTGTCCGCTCCCGTTATCATCAAAATGGATACCAGTGGCCACGTAGGCTCGGTAGCAGCATTCCCCTCGCAGCCACTCACAGCCTGACACACATTTGGGGCTTAATGAGTGTTCGATTAAGTATTTCGTCGGTCCCCAAGTGTGGCTGAGTAGCGAAAACGACTCTTCGACAAGCTCCGTTTCCCGAGCCGAGGGAGCCCAGTGGCTATTTGGGGGGGGGGGGGGGGAATCACTGGAGGCTCGT